>BPLR01004291.1:0-201200 GCA_021605095.1 Caerostris extrusa | reverse complement strand
ATTGTTAATTTTCCGACCGTTAACTGTATTAGTAACTGTATTGCACCATAAGTTAGTTCCCATCAAAACATATCCAACGATATCTCTCTTATGTAAATATCTAATGAAAATTACAAAAGTTATTAAGGGTGTCCCCTTTTTCCCTTCTGCACATAGACGTTGGACAGAAATCAATGAGGAACAACTCTATTCAATTATGAGTTGCGGTGTAGCCTTCCATTTTCTATCGATTTACATGTTTCTGAAGATAACCAGAAATCCCCTACCTGTCCTTCAACAACTAAGAAAGCTGCCACTATAGCAGTGGAGATTTGATGCTCAGGGCAAACATCATATTGCGTGGCTCCATGCATTTGTCAGTGGCTCTATAAGTTTGCGGTGTAGTATGAGGTACTGCATTAATCTATATTCCTAATTAATTTCATTGAAATCTGTAGTGTAGCTCTAGCGCTAATTGACAAAAAAGTGAAAATTCTTTCATTTTGAACAGGCGTTTACATAGAAAAGAGTTAAAACATCTTCAGACAATTTAAAATATTTCCATTTGTGTCTGATTTCTAAGACGATATGCAAGTCTTATAAGGTTATTAGAATTATAATATAAAAATTTTCTAATATTGTTTATAAATCAATATTGGGAAAATTTCGGTTTCTGCCTCATTATGTTAGATGCATTCCAGAATAAATAAAGAAAAATAATAAAAAACACAATGTTAAAGTGTTCCCCTGCGTGACCCTTTAGACAAGTACATCCACGTCTGTTTTAAATCGAGATCTGAACTGTGAAAGAAAATTAACAGATTAGATAGAGAAAAATAGCTAATTATATTCCTTTAGCTACTAAGCCTGAGAACTTCGTTCAAGTGTCGTGAAAGTATGCAGTTACAAAGCTTTTCCTTAGCAATCAGTCCGTCTTCCAAGCCAACTAATCACAGTCTGCCTTCGTTAATTACTATGACACCAAGTTCAGACTAATTGGGGTAAGAGCAATGCTTAGTAATTCCTACTGTGAAAGAATGCAGTAACTCTTCTTAATTTTAATTGCAGAAAAGACAAATGAGCGACGAATTACCGTTACGAGTTGTTGTTTTTGCTTAAGATTGATTTTTTTGTTTCGTTTCTTCAATTTCTTTATTCAGAATCCTTTTACCTTTCTTTTTTTGAAAATCTTTCGGTTGCTAGTTAATCAGTCTAACAACTAGAGATATTTTTAAGTATCATATCTAATTGGAATACCTATTATTTCAAAAAAATGAATTCAAATTTTTAATATTCATAATACACACAAAATATGCCACATCTAGAAAATGTTTAAAATAACTTACCTGAAATAGTTTTTTGAAACATTTAAAAAAGTTAACTAATTTAAAAATAACAATTCTGTCATTTCATTTTAATATTTTTAGTCATACTTCGATATCATAATGTAAATAAATTCCACTTTTACCAAAGCAATATCTTGAACAACAATTTTATCTATGAAAAAGGGTCAATGAATGCAGAAAAAACCTTTATGAAGTATCTAGAACGCTGATTAAGTTCATTAAGCTGTCTTTGAATATCATCGACATTTGAAAAACCTAATTAGAAACAAATTCTCACAAATAACTCATTTTAATATTTTTTATAATATTCTCTATTGTTCTGTATTATTCTCTATTATTTTCTATAACTTAAACTTTTACTTTGATAATGAAAAACAATTTATTTTATATTCTTTATTATTCTCTATTATTCTTGGATACATTCTCTATTATTCTCTATTTATTCTTTCATAAATTGTCATAAAATTCCTCATTTTAATATTTCTAATGATACTGATAAATTCTTGATAATCTTGATAAATTTTGATCTAATCTTTTAAAACTAAATCTTAATAAATCTTGGATAAACTTGATTAAACTTGACTTTGATAATGAAAAACAATTTATTTTATATTTTTATTATTCTCTATTATTCTGTCTATACATTCTCTATTATTCTCTATATTTATTCTTTCATAAATTGTCATAAAATTCTCATTTTAATATTTCTAATGATACTTCGATAAACTTGATAATCTTGATAAATTTGATCTAATCTTTTAAAAACTAAATCTTAATAAATCTTGGATAAACTTGATTAAACTTGACTTCGATAATGAAAAACAATTTATTTTATATTCTTTATTATTCTCTATTATTCTCTATTTATTCCCTATTATTCTCTATTTATTCTTTCATAAATTCTCATTTTAATATTTCTAATGATGCTTCGATATCATAATGTAACTAAATTCCACTTTTACCAAAGCAATACCTTTTGTACAACAATTTTATCTATGCAATAGGCTCAATGAATGCAGAAAAAAACTTTATGAAGCCTCTAGAATGCTGATTAAGTTCATTAAGCTGTCTTTGAATATCATCGACGTTTGAAAACCTAATTAGGAACAAATTCTCAAAGGTTTGTATCAATCGATATGTACATGTTTTATCATTATTCATCTATTTGTTTTTGATGATGTAATTAGCTTATCTTAAAAGGTTGATGAGAAATTTTTTATACCAAAGGATAATTTCAAGGATTAATTAGCTGTATGTAATTAATATCTAATAAATAAATATAAGTGGAGTTGAAATGCACTTATGGAGAAAATCAATATAGATCGCAACGACGAAAAAAAAATTTGGAACTGAAATTCCATTGTACTAAAAAGAAAGAATGATAAAACAATAAATATTGAGTGTTTTGATCAAAATATTTTTTTTGAAAGCTTTTTCTTAAAAATGAGCAACTTCTAATGAGTTATAAAAACTTGAAATGATCAAAGAAGATTTCAATTAGCAATAACAACCAGTTTTGATTTAAAAAAAAAAAATGTCTAAATATATTTTTAAAATTCCTTTTAGCCGGAGAAGATATGCCACCATATTTTATTTGCATGCTTTTTTTTTTTTTTGTTTTTAAGTAATAAAAGCTTATTATAAATTTAAGTAGCTTATTATTAAGAGAAAAAAAGGAATAATAAGAAAAATCCTGAATAGTTACATACAACAAACAGATTAGAAAATAACAGATTTTACTCATTAAACTGAAAATATACAAGAGGATTATTAGAATAAAATAATAAAAAAACATGACTAAATAGGCTTTTATAGTAGAACCATAAAAATTTTATTTCTTTATTTAAATAGAATAAAATACAAAATCAAAAAAGTTTCATTTTGATTTTTTTAAAAACGTCTTATTAAATCTTTATTAAACGCATTTTGTAGATTTTTACATTTTTTACATTTTTGTGGATTTATATCTTCATTATATTATTTATAATTTTGATAAAAATATATATTTCAACTGACCTCAATAAAATTCTCTGTAAAATTTTTAAAATAGTATCATACATATTATTCATAAAAAAACAATGTATTAGTGAGTGCTAAAAATAATATTTCAGTTCATGATCGATATGCTTAATGAGATCCTACTGATCCCTCTCCTTTTTGACCATATGGAATGTAGTTTTTAATTTTTAGGATTGTCCGAAGTTTTTTCAGCAAGATATCGGTTAGCTTTCCATCTTTTTTGATACGATTATGTCTAAAGAAATTATTTTTTTTTGTACTTTTAACAGATGCCTCAAGGATTTACTCTTAAAGTTTAACCTGATGGACCTTTCAGAGAAATGCGCTAGTTAATATATTGCGAAATTATGTATTTATGCAATTTAAAAATACAATATTTGGAAGAAATATTTCTGTCTTTGACAAATAAGCCAATTTGTCTGTTAGCAAACATAGGAATAAACTCCAAATTATAACGATTAACAATATATTAATAAAACGAGCAACGATGAATAAAAATATTAACGCTACATAATTTGAATCTTGCTTCATTGATATTTGTGTGGTAAAACTTATCTGATAATCTGTCTATACGTAAATAACTTTCTAGCGTCTCTGTAACTAACTTTTTTTATAACATGACATTGAAAAATTAGTTTTGTGAAGTTAAAAGGATTCTTAGATGTAACTTGTGATCATAAATTTAAAAAAAAAAAAATTTAATCGGAATATTGCAAGTAAAACAGCCTTTTTAGACCGAAGTGTTTATTTTTTTACCGAAATTATATTTCACCGAAGTGTTTATGTAAAAAGCCAATTTTTATAAAAGTTATTGTCTCCTATTTTGCTCAATCGAGGGAAGTCTAGATATGTTAATAAAATTCAACGTAACTGGTTGATTCTATTTTTTAGGGAATTGCAATATTGTAAATACTTTCTGATGCTATATTATCAATTTAAAAAAAAAAATGTATGCACTCACATACATAATTTAAAGGAGATTGATTATCATTTTATAAATATTAAAATTTCTAATGATTGTATATCAAAAACATCTCCTAATTACCAATTGATATATAAAAATTTTAAGCTAAATGCAAGTACAAAATACAATTAAAAAATTTCCACAAAGGAAATGAGATAATGAACGTAATTGTAACGAAATTTTTTATATGGTTACACATAAATCACACTTAAAAAAGGATTCGATTTTAGAGGAGAATGATTGAAAAACTGTGTGCTCCAGATCATTGCAAATGAGCATCTGTATGGTTTGTAAAAGGTAAGAAATTCCAATTCATGGATATAGTTTCTATTCGAAGTTGATTTGACCTACTAACTTTGACTGTAACAATGTTTCACATATGGATTCCGCATAATATGATATCAACTATTTAGGAGATGACGTGTGTTTCAGCTAAACGAAGCAGTGTAGTTAAATTGTAAAATCCCTATTTATTCCATAAATATGTTTAAATCAGAGTCACACCCCATTGACAATGTTAACAGGAATAATTAAACCAGAAACAACGCCAACAAACCAGTGGCCGACTTATAATGATTGTGACCTATTTATCTGAAGACTAAGTGATCGTCAGAGCGACTTTCATGAGCTTTTACTCGTCATTATAGAAATTCGACATATAGCCAGGCCGTATTGAAAGGTGACTCAGAGAGAGTGGTCTGAGCTCATGGCGTCTATTGTGCCGACTATTTAATCCCTGTACGCATTGACAAATGCGTTTGCAGTGATTCTAGAATCGCTCTACAATGAATCTCATTGATTGGAGTATAATTGTTTCCAGCCATGAGTCCCGCTTTGAATTGACCCAATAGGTAGCGAAGATCTGTATGAAGACATTAAGACTGGAGGTAGGGTGCTAAGTAGACAATATCCCTATATATAGTCTAACAACAAGGATTGTTATCTGGAGTGCAATTTCATCTAAATCCGAATTCCTTCGCTTGTCATCCGTGACAACCTTACGGCAGGGAGGAACGTCGACTATATTCTACACCCCTGTTGTGTTGCCCTTTCTTTCATGGCACCTAGGGATACATTTCAACAATATAATGCCCGGACGCATACTGAAATTATTTCTATCGATTGTCTTTATGTTTGTCAAATACTTTCCATGGCCATCTAGTTCGCCAGTCAAATTTTCTCCAATACAATATGATTTCGGTTTGACGAAGAGTCCCTTAATTTTGTAAATATAACTTGGCAATTGAGGGAGTTCGGAATGAAATCCCATAGAGAGGCTTCCACCAATTCCACAAATATATGATAATGCCAGATAATAGCTTCATAAGATCCAGAGGTAAGCCGATATGCCTTTTTAATTCATGCCTTATTGATTCACTGAATTCTATTTCCATAATAAAACATTCAAATCATCTGAAATTTAAATCATTTACTTTTCAATACATATACATGCATTTAACAATTTTTGATTCATTCGAACAACATTTGTACTATGCGACTCATTTGCACAATACGCATAATCTAAGATTCAATGCTGTGGACCTCTGAATCAAGCTTTCTTAAAAAGGATTTTTTGGGATAGGAGAATTATTATATGAAATATATTTGGAAAATTATGAATATGAAACAAAATTTTTTCAACATAAACAAAATTTGGTCAGTGAGAATCAACAAATTTAGTCATTTGATTTATAAAAGTGTTGAGTCTAAAAAAAAAGCTATTTAGTTATTTCAAGCAAAATTTGTGGTAAAACTATTGTTTTCGTTTTTAAAAACTGTAACTGATGAAAAGACTAATATTAAGTTAATATACTGATAAAAATTTAAAAATATCTTCTGATATTTGAGGAAGGGTATTTATTAAATGATTAAATCCTTTACTTCTTAAAATTTATGAGATAGAAAATTTGCTTTCTTTTCAATTCTGGAAAACGTATAGTAATGCAAAATAATATTTCCTCTTCATTTTTTTAGAAGTTATAAACATGTTCTCTTTGATATGAATTAAAAAAAGTAGAGAAAATAGGATTATTTTTTTCATTTGGATATAAATGATATCCTATTTTGAAAAGCTTATTTTCTTTTGTTGAGAAATAAAAATTTATACAGAAAGTCAACGATATAATAAAAATAAATACAGAAATATATCGCAATACAGGTTTAATGTAGATATTTATGTAAATATTTAGATAATATTAGAAGATTTATTAATATGTGTACATAATATGAACTGCAATTCAGATGCTACATTAATTTTTAAAGTGCACTATTCTTGTTTAATTATGTATACAAAGAAGAGCAGCATAGAAGAGTAATAAATTATTTATAAGGGTAAATAAATATATAAAAGGAAATCAAAGATAAATTATTATTGATAATTATTCTATGATAATACTAAATAAAATTAATATTTAAAGTGCAAAAACTTCGGTGAAAAATAAAATAACTGCTTTTGCAAAATAAAAATCAAGACAATTTAAGAAAAACTAAGAAAAATTAAACTGAAGATAAATATTTACAGTTAAAAACTAAAAATCTCTCTTAAATCTTAATAATACATCGCTGCTTCTATATATATGTATATATAAAACCTGCATTACAGAGCTAAGAAAAATAATGGGACATTCTACGGTACGTAGGGTATCTTATTATCAGTATAAATGAGGAATAATATTATTTTGTCTGATTTACAATAGAGACGCATAATTGCAGTCATAATGTTTGCTATTACGTGGCCCTTTAAGTGATTTCGAGACTATTTTTTCTAATAAGCCCAGTAGACGTGCTGCTGTAATTGCAACAAACGATGGTGTTAGGAAGTACTAATAATGTACTTGCTCTATGAATGTAACAAATTGTATTATTCCGTTATTTCTTCTTTTTCAGTGTCACTCGGAATAATTTTGGTTGATTATTTTTTATTCATTGATAATTTCCGACTTTACATTTATGAATTGTAATGCACTGATTTCAAATACACTCATGTCCATAAATTAAGGATAATTCAAGAATCGCACAGAAATTGAACTCTAAAATAAAAATTTCACATGTAGAATTATCACACACATCTTGAAGAAGAATATGCAAATTACAGAAAACCACCAGATGGCGCGGATAGTACGTCACAATGACGAGAGTGTAAGAGAGGGTATATAAGGAATGGTGGCAAAGAAGTAAAATTGTTCTCAAGCGCTTTAAAAGCATTTCAGTGCAATAACCGCATAGTTATGGCACAAAGGAAGCATTTGGACGATTTTTCATGTGGTAGAATTATCGGACGACTGGAATGTGGACGTACCCATCTGGAAGTATCCGTGGAACTTGGAATCGCCCAGAGTGTCATCTCCAGGCTTTGGCAACGATTCCAAGATGATGGTAATGGGAGTAGATGTTACAGCACAGGTCGCCCCCGAGTTAAAACGCCGAATGAGGGCCGGTATTTAGCAGTTACTGCCAAAAGAAACAGATGGAGCATAGCATCAGACCTGTCTCGTCAGCTCTCTTCAGCTGCCGGTACGACAGTTTCAAGGCAGACCGTGTACAGACGCTTAGGGCACATTGGTCTATATGCTCGTAGGCCTATCAGATGTGTTCCACTTACCGCAACTCACTGTCGCCTGTGATTAACCTGGAGTAGAGAGCATGCATTGTGGACACCGCAACAGTGGTCTTGTGTGATGTTTTCCGACGAGTCCAGGTTTAGTTTGCAGTCTGATTCTCGCCGGACTTTCATATGGAGAGCGCCAGGTACCCGTTACAACCAAGAGAACACCATTGAACGACACCGTTACGGTGGTGCAGGATGGCTTGTTTGGGGAGGAATTATTCTTGGTTCCAGAACTGACCTGCATGTTCAGAGTGTAACGATGACAGGCCACATCTATCGGGATGTCATTCTGGAACAACATGTACGTTTGTTTCGGGGCGCCATGGGTGCTGAATTTCTGTTTATGGATGACAACGCCCGTCCTCACCGTGCAAACATTGTAGACGAATGCCTTCAATTGGATAATATCACCCGTATGGATTGGCCAGCATACTCACCGGACTTGAATCCAATAGAGCATGTGTGGAATATACTTGGCCGACGAAATGCAGCCCGTCAACCCCCTCCCACCTGTCAACCGGAACTTCGGAGGGCATTGTTTGATGAGTGGTGTAATATTCCCCATGATCAGATTGATAATTTGATACTCAGCATGCCTATGCGTTGTAAGGCCTGTATTGCATCGTCCGAGAGACATACTCCATATTAACCATCATACTAACCATGTTATACTGTTTTTTGTAAATAGGTTCTTTTTGAAATTTGCTCCAGGGAGTAAAAATCGCAATTTTTATTAATTATGTCAAACATATAGCATCTTTTTTGCTCTTTAACTTTTGTTTAATAAATAGACTTTACAAATAAGTCAAATTTGTTTTGCTTCTGTGTCTTTCTTTTTGCCTGAACTTCATTATCCTTAATTTATGGACATGAGTGTATTATTTGCGTTTAAATAAAATCAATTCCACTTAAAATTATTGTTTAAAAACAAATCCCACAAATCATAATGGTGCTTTATCATTGGTCACCCATGAACTTGAAATGTCTTGTTATTGCTTATTTAAACAATGTCTTGTTATTGCTTATTTAAACAATGTCTTGTTATTGCTTATTTAAACAATGTCTTGTTATTGCTTATTTAAACAATGTCTTGTTATTGCTTATTTAAACAATGTCTTGTTATTGCTTATTTAAACAATGTCTTGTTATTGCTTATTTAAACAATCTCTGTGTAATTTAAGGACAAGCGTCAGTTTATTTTGCTATTTTCATATAAAGTATATTTCCAATAGATGGACAGTATTTTGCTACTTTTCTCTAAGAGCAATGGATAATGTATGGTTGGCAAATAATGGTTGAAGAGTAGTAAGGAAATTAAAAACGGAATTTTATCAAAATGGCCAGTAACAGGAAATTTAAGACTTTTATTCAGTGCTGATAATCGTTATAACATCTAAAATTATTAATATATTATTACAAATATTTTTGAGTATACTTGAGACAATGTCTAACTATCACTTATTTAAAAAGAACTTTATATAGTTTAAGAACAATCATAAGTTGATTTTATTGATATGATATAAAACACATTTTCACTAAAAGGATTCAAGGTATAGAAATATTATAATTCCAAAAATTATAAATGCACTATTACAAATACTCTTGAATATGCTTGAGACGATGTCTAGCTATTGTCTATCGCTTATTTAAAGAGCACCGCTCTATACAGGGTGGTGCTTTTTTTAAAGAATATTATATACTATATATATATATATATATATATGAATCATATGAAATATAATATTCACATGATATATATATATATATCATATGAAATATATTAAGAAAATCATCAGTTAATTTTACTGATATGATATAAAACATATTTTCCTAAAAGGATTCAAGGTATAGAAATTGAAATTCTTTTATACAATCCTACTACTTCTAAAAGTATTTTGCTACTTTTTTCCCGAGAATAGTGCATAAGTATCGTTAGCAAATAGTGACTGAAAAGCGAGAAAATACATAGAAAAGTTCAAAAAAGGGAACTTTTTCAAAATGGCCAACAGAGCGGTGAAGTAACAGGAAATTTGAGATTTCTATTCCGTTAGAGAACTAAAAGAGAACGGCTACACATGTCGAATGCTACGCTCAACGAATGCCTTCCAGCTACATGTTTGTTTTCAGTAAGTGTCCGGCAACATTCTCCAGAAATAAGTGTTCCTTTTTTTTTTCCTTCAGGTCACTGTTAGGTACAGTTGCTGCACTGGATGATTGTTGCCCTATGGCACTTTGTGTTGCCTTCTCTTACAGTTACGTCAGTTGAATTATCCGCATTTCTCTATTGATATTAGATTATCCGAGTTGTGTTCTTTACGGTTAACTGGGAATTCCTGCCATCTTCGGGTTAGTCTATGAATTTATCCAAACCCAGATAGTATCCTGCTGAAAAAAAAAAAAAACGCCTAGGGGGAAATATGGACTTGCATTTTTGTAAAGATATTTTTATTTTTTAAAAATATTTGAGAAAATAAACAGAATTGTTGCATTATAGATCAAAGAAATTTATATTTTTTTTTTTTCCGAAAGGAATGCAATTTTTAATTGTTTTGAAAATCAGAATTCAAAATAGTAAAGCATATAATATTATATAGTTTTCATGGTTTTTGTTTTTAAATAGTAAAGCATATAATAGAAATAATTTTTTTAAATAGCAAGCAATAATAAAGCATATAATAGTAATAATGTTTTAAATAGCAAGCAATAGTAAAGCATATAGTAATATATAGTCTTAAAGGTTTTTGTTTTTAAATAGCAAGCAATAGTAAAGCATATAATAGTAATAGTGTTTTTAAATAGTAAGCAATAGAAAAGCATGTAATAGTAATAGTGTTTTAAATAGTAAGAAATAGTGGTGGATTCATAGCGTAGTGGATTCCTAGACAAATCTCTAAAAGTATAAATGACCCAGTATTTAAAGTAAAAATTATTATAGGTTATTATTTGAAAAAATTAATAATAACATTCATGGTATAAAAATAAAATTTTTGTTGGAACGTTTATTGCAATTTGAAAAGACATACAATTCAAAGGGACCAATAATCTTAGAGGATTCATAGACACATTTCTAGAAGCATAAATGCCCCAGTATTTGACATAAAAATACTTCTATATCATTATTTAAAAAAATAAATAAATAGCATTTGTGGTATAATAATAATAAAATCTTTGTTGAAAACTTTATTGCAATTTGAATATACACAATGAAGTATATACGACTTGAACAAAGAAAAATCATTAGTGAGCCTCTATTCTCTCATAACACAAAATTAGAGCTTTAATTCCAACTTTTTATATCAAATATTTCTGAACAAGCTATCAAGTAAATCATCCGCATCCCAAATATTACTTTTTTTTTTTGCTACAATATTCTAATTTTGGATTATAAACGGGCATATAAAATTCTCAGATATTTTACCCCCATCGTTCTACAGCTGAACCTCTCATTTGAAAAACATTTTTCTGCAAAATATGAAATACACATTTTTGGATGTTTACATTTAAATATCGAAGAAAATTATATTCTACTGGAAGACCCTTAAAAATAACGATTTGGTTGGATCCGCTTAAGAGCTAAGATTTGCATTTCAAAATTTTGCAGAGCCTGGAAACACAGAAAGAATCTCCTGCACTTAAAAAAGAAATGCATTTCGATGTACTATCCTGTTTTATCGAGATTTCTAAATGTATTTGTGATCGATCGAGGGCATTAATAAAAAGGCTCAATCTTGTAGTCTTGGGTTATTCACAGATTATTTGTATGACAACCACCATCTTTTATTCAATAGGCTGGAGTTTCATATTATTAAAATATTTTTGAAAATAGGTATGTTATTTTGTATTCGAGGAGTATATTCTAACGATAAACAGTGTGCAAGAAAATTTATTATTTATTTTGGAGTATTTTGGCTTTGGCGAATATTTTTTCAAAATAACTTATAGAGCAGAGAAATGCAGATGCTGTTCCTTCCCTGGATTTTGAAAATGTATATCGACATAAAAAGAATTTTTATTATACAACCAAAAGCTATTTAAAGAAACAAGAAGTAATTTCGATATAGCAAACATATATTTTAAAAATAGAAAGCAATGGTAAATCTAGCATATGCTGGATTTACTATTACTTTATATTGTTGGCAAACTTTATTAAAACAAATTAATTAAAAAAAGAATATGTTTAATTAAGCACCACTCTGTATAGTTTAAGAACAATCATCAGTTAAATTTACTGACATGATTTGAAACATATTTTCAATAAAGGGATTCAAGGAGAAATATGTTTAATAAAAAATATGGAAAAAAAGGATATGTTTAAAAGATAAATATTATGTTATAATATGTTAATTAAAAAGAATATGTTTAATTAAGCACCACTCTGTATAGTTTAAGAACAATCATCAGTTAAATTTACTGACATGATTTGAAACATATTTTCAATAAAGGGATTCAAGGAGAAATATGTTTAATGAAAAATATGGAAAAAAAGGATATGTTTATTATGTTAAAAAATATGTTTAAAAAAAAGGAACAATCATCAGTTTTTAAAATTTGATAAATATTCAAGGAGAAATATGTTTAATAAAAAATATGGAAAAAAAGGATATGTTTAAAAGATAAATATTAATAATATGTTAATAAAAAAAGAATATGTTTAATTAAGCACCACTCTGTATAGTTTAAGAACAATCATCAGTTAAATTTACTGACATGATTTGAAACATATTTTCAATAAAGCAATAAAAAATATGGAAAAAAAAAGATATGTTTAAAAGATATATTATGTTTAATATGTTAATTAAAAAAAGAATATGGAATTAAAAATAGGAACAATCATCAGTTAAATTTAAATGAAATGAAACATATTTTCAATATTATATGTTTATAAAAAATATGGAAAAAAAGATTGTTTAAAAGATAAATATTATGTTAAAAAAAAAGAATATGTTTAATTAAACCACTCTGTATAGTTTAAGAACAATCATCAGTTAAATTTACTGACATGATATGAAAACATATTTTCAATAAAGGGATTCAAGGAGAAATATGTTTAATAAAAAATATGGAAAAAAAGATAAAAGATAAATATTATATGTTAATTAAAAAGAAATGTTTAATTAAGCACCACTCTGTATAGTTTAAGAACAATCATCAGTTAAATTTACTGACATGATATGAAACATATTTTCAATAAAGGATTCAAGGAGAAATATGTTTAATAAAAAATATGGAAAAAAAGATAAAAGATAAATATTATGTTAAGCACCACTATCAATATGTTAATTAAAAAAAAGAATATGTTTAATTAAGCACCACTTTAGTTTAAGAACAATCATCAGTTAAATTTACTGACATGATATGAAACATATTTTCAATAAAGGGATTCAAGGAGAAATATGTTTAATAAAAAATATGGAAAAAAAAGATATGTTTAAAAGATAAATATTATGTTATAATATGTTAATTAAAAAGAATATGTTTAATTAAGCACCACTCTGTATAGTTTAAGAACAATCATCAGTTAAATTTACTGACATGATATGAAACATATTTTCAATAAAGGGATTCAAGGAGAAATATGTTTAATAAAAAATATGGAAAAAAAATGTGTTTAAAAGATAAATATTATGTTATATGTTTAAAAAGAATATGTTTAATTAAGCACCACTCTTATAGTATCATCAGTTAAATTTACTGACATGATATGAAACAATTTTTCAATAAAGGGATTCATATGTAATAAAAAATATGGGAAAAAGGATATATAAAAAGAATTTTTATTAATTTAAAGGGATTCAATTTAGTAAAAATCAAATCACAGTACAAAAAGTAATCAAAGAACAACATAAGAATTATTAATAATTAAAAAATAGGAATAAGTATTTACTATATATAAAATAGTACTGTTTTTTGTACACCCGTAGATCTCATCTCTCTCTTATATATGCCAGGTACAGTCCACAGATGGGCGATGTTAACAGGACATATACTAAAACAGACAGCAAATCTGAACCGAGTCGAAATTTGGTGATGTACAGAATAAATTTGTTGAGTTGAAAATCCTTACGTGGACTCAAGAAGGAGGGCTGGGGAATTTGAACCCTGGAATTCTATCTTTAAGGTATTCGTTCAAAATTGTAGTGGTAAAGTGTGTAACAAATGGGGCAGGTACCTATGTAGTGTAGAACAGAAGTCCTCCATGGTGCTTCCTAGGTGATGCTGAATGTGTTACATCTTTTTTATTGGCAAATGGCTTCAGACAAAAGTGGCTGGCATTTCAAAATAATAACTATATCATAAGATAATTTAACTTTGAAATTATTTTCTAATACGTTCGAACAACAAATTACGTTAATAAATGTGAAAGTTTATTATTAATTACTTTATATATTTATTTAGGACACCAGTATTACATTATTTAAAGTAATACTGATGTAATACTTATTTTTCAGCACATGTGCAGGGAAGAATGTTTAATATTTTTAAATAAATTAAAATAATTTTTGATAAAAGTGAGCATTTTCTTGCTGAATATTTATTTCATAATTTTACCTTTTATTGCTGTCTTTGTTTCATGTTTGTGATTAGGTTTTGAAAATTTTAATAGAAATATCATAAATATCATTATATATTTATAAGATTGTGGATCTTTTATGAAATATAAAATATACTTTTACACCTTTTAGATAAATAAATGATTAATTTTTATTTATTAAATCATTAAATATATTTATTTAACAACGATTCTTAAATCTAAACTGCTTCATATAATACATAAATAACTACCATAAATAGCAATACAGATGGTGATTGTGATGTTTTAAAATTTGTTACATTTATTTATTTTTACAGTTTTCCCTTTTATCATTTGCCGTCTTAATAATTAACTTATTTCTTATTGAATTACATACATATATTCAGAAAGTTAAACAAAAAAATGAAATAATTTTAATTATTACTATTTTTGAAGAGTAGTAAACAAATATTGTTTTCGAGTTGCATATAAAAAAGCTATAACATGAAATCTAGGTTATATTATAAAAACATAAACTATATTATACTAAAACATATAAACTGTATTATACTATATTATTAACTAAGCTATGAAATATAGGTTATTTATAAAAACATAAACTATATTTCTGTGGGATAATATTAGAATATAAGAGGATAAAATCGTCAAGAAAAACCAAACTTGTGTTAATAATCATTTATTGCTTTGTTGATCTTTCAATGTCATGCTAATGTCTCATTTTAAAAATATTTGAAAGACAAAAATTATTGATTCTTACAAAATTCTCAGTAGATTAAAGAAAAAAACTAAATTTTTTAAGAATATCTCTTTCCTAATTTTATATAATAAATCCCTGATACTGAATAGATTATATTTGTGAACTTATATACCATACAATTTATTTTGTTTAAATTTATTTTATGGGATATATATATATATATATAAAAAGCATGTATTCCATATATTAAATATTTATTGAATAGACCCATTCAATATATATCCCAAGAATTGAATGGACAAAAAAATGTACGAAAGCAGTGATAATGAAATATAAACAAGTTGGATGTTATATCATTTTACATATTATCTGATAAGTCTGGAGCAATAAAAACATCTTTCATTTTAATGCAAATAGAGTGAGAAAAAAATTCTATCGTCAACTTTTTTTTTTTTTTTTTTTTTTTGAAGTGTCCTCGCCATCTGTCGAGATCGATACAAAGCTGCGTTACAGAAACATTGTATAAAGACCTAACGTCTGGAATTATTTTGAAGGTAAAGTGTCGTTTTGTATTTATTACACAAATTTGTTTTCTGCCTATGCGCATACAAAAATGCAATTAAGAAATAAAAAAAGTACGAAATAAGAATCCAAATTAGTTTTCCCAAGCAATTAGTTTTGTTAGACAAAATTGTTATTTTTTTTAAAATCTGCTTCACATTGGTTATTATTTTTCAAAGCAATTAATAAAACTGTCTTGTCAGCTACAAAATTTTGCCCTATTTTTTTAAAACCATAGTTAGAAAACTGCTTTTAGTTTACCTACACGTTGCACATTGTGCTATAAAGACGATTTAATTTGTAAAATAAACAATGATTTGATTGGATTTTATTTTTAATTTAGCAAGTATATGCATCTTAACTTATTTTATTTTCTCTTTCATATTTATTTTATACTATTGTTTAAAATGATTAATTGTTGTTATATATATATATATATCTATTGTATTTTTATAGTTTTGAATTTTTTAACTATGATAAAATATTAACAGCGCATATTTTTAAAACAGAAGAAAAATATTTAATGTATTAGGAGAATGTTTATTAACAAAAATATTATTTGTTAATAGACATTGTATTAATTATATTGCCATGTATTAAAGATAATTCAATATACATTCAATCAAAGCAATATTTTTCAAGCTTGCAATTTGATTTCATTTTTGATGTCTGCTAACTTATGCAAACTTTTAACAAAAACAATTTAGCTTAGCATTTGTTTCATAGAGATTGTTCATTTCTGATGAATTCTAGGGAATTTTTATACTTCATTTCATAATCATTGATGAATCACAATTTATTTTATAATCATCAGAATTTTTTTACATTTTAATCTTCATTAATCATTTTTGCCAATGTGTTCAGATGCATTTTATTTGAAAGTTGTTTCTTAATATAAATATAAATGTAAACTTATTTTAACTATAAATAACTATAATACATAATTTGATACGAATTTAGATAGTTTAAAGCATTAAAATATATTTCATATTTATTGTACAATTTCCAACTTTATTTTATTAAACTTCCAAGCTTTTTTAACCATACATTTAACGATTTTAACTTTGAATTTGCTTAAGCTTAGATAACTAATCATGTAACAAAATAATAATTTATGCACTGCAAAATCTCAAATTGCATTATGAAGATGTTGTGAAAAGAATACGGAAGACCAAATAAAAATATTAATAAAATGTTATAAAATCTTTTTTATTTCAAATTTTGTATACAAGAAGTATATTTTCATTAAATAAATGTCTCAACATAAATAAATAAATTAAGTTTCTACATCTTTGGAATTTAATCAATTATTCGTAATTTCTTTGCAAACAACGTTATAAACGGACAGTGGTGAAAGAATGGGTAATTGTAGAAATTTGTATTGCTACTACTATATATCTGTTTATTGCTGCTATTTTTATCTGCTATCTGCTAGCTAAGTAAAAGTTAAAAAAAAAATATTTAATTGCGAGAAATTATAAAAAATATTGTTAAACTTTTTGAAATCTGTTTTACTAACTTGGGAAATCGAGGCTGAATTTTACTGGCGAAACCTCTTGTTAAAACAAATGGTAAGTATGAAGATTGAAGAAATTTCTTAGAATCTTGCATTTCTTTTTGTAAATAACCTACGATACTGCAACCGGATTGATTTGCATGTTGGCATTTTGCCATTACACGCTTGTGATTATCACCCTACCCCCACTCATGTAAATTGAGTTTAGTTTAAAAGAAACGTGACCTGTAATGTAAAAGTTTTTTGCGTAATCGTGTTTACGTATTCGCGCTGTTGTAATTGGTATTCTTTGCTGCAGGAATACCAATGTGGTGGGGAAAATGAAAAACGGGATTTTGGGTAAGAGTTGCTTTAATTCCAAACAGTGTTAGTAACAAACAGAGGAGAGTCACATTATTTTATACTTTTTTTTTATAAAAAAAAAAAAAAAGAAGAGCCTTAGCTAATGAGTTAAAGCTCAAGATGAAATTTTTCTCTCAGACTCAATATATTAGAAAAGTATCCACTGTGCAGTATCTCACGCATTTTCTTGCCCAACAATGGGTTTCTGTTCCCCCATTAGATTACAAAATTTCATTTCAGGATGGTTTCTCATTTGTAAAGAATAAGCAACTCGTTTCAAAGAGAATTTTGAAAGTTACAAAAATTCAAGGAGATGAAATAAAAGTCTATTCAGACAGACTTTTGCAACGTGATGTTTTTCTTAAATTAAATACTGGCTGAGAAAGTTATCTGATTAATTAATATAATTCTAAGTAGAATCATGTATTATTGAATTTAGATTTATCAGAAGGAAATTGAAAGCTATGGAAATAGCATTATTACAAAACACATAGCTCCATTGAAAAAAAAATTTTTTTATGCATTCTATTATTTAAAATGAATCCTATTTTTGCAGTTTTTAACACAAGTATATATACGATTGTATATAGATACGCTTGTAAGTATATATGGGCTTTGATATATGTTAGCTAATGAATTAAAGCTCAAGATGAAAATTTTCTCTTATTAGAAAAGTATCCACTGTGTAGTATCTCACGCATTTTTCTTGCCCAACAAATGGGTTTCTGTTCCCCATTAAATTACAAAATTTCATTTCAGGACGTTCTCTCATTTGTAAAGAATAAGCAACTCGTTTCAAAGAGAATTTTGAAAGTTATAAAAATTCAAGGTTATGAAATAAAAAGTCTATTCAGACAGACTTTTGCAACGTGATGTTTTCTTAAATTAAATACTGGCTGATAAAGTTTTCTGATTAATTAAAATAATTCTAAGTAGAATCATGTATACTGAATTTAGATTTATCAGAAGGGAATTGAAAGCTATGGAAATAGCATTATTGCAAAACATATAATTCCATTGAAAAAAAATTTTTTATGCATTCTAATATTTAAAATGAATCCTATTTTTTGCAGTTTTTAACACAAGTATATATACGCTAGTATATAGATACGCTTGTAAGTATATATAAACTTTGTATATATGCAAACTAATGAGTTAAAGCTCAGGATGAAAATTTTCTCTCAGACTCAATATATTAGAAAAGTATCCACTGTGTAGTATCTCACGCATTTTTTTTCTTACCTAACAATGGGTTTGTTTCTGTTCCCCACTTAAATTACAAAATTTCATTTCAGGATGGTTTCTCATTTGTAAAGAATAAGCATTTTCGTAACTCGTTTCAAAAAGAATTTTTAAAGTCTATTCAATAGACTTTTGTAACGTGATGTTTTTTTAAATTAAATACTGGCTGAGAAAGTTATCCTAATTAATTAAAATAATTCTATGTAGAATCATGTAGTATTGAATCTATATTTATCAGAAGGGAATTGAAAGTTATGCAAATAGTATTATTACAAAACATAGTTCCACTGAAAAGGGATTCTTATACAATCTAATATTTAAAATGAATCATATTTTTGCAGTTTTTAACGTAAGTATATATATGCTATATAATTAAATGATTAAATAGGTAACTACTTAATCATTTAACTACTTCGATACTGCTTTAACTACTTTGTTTTTAGTACTGCTCCTCAAATATGCCGTACATACAACATAAAAGTGACAGGTTCAATAGTAACAGTCAGGTAACATCAAATGAGAGGAATAGAGGGTAATCATAGAGAGTAACATCAAATGAAAACTGATATTTAATGAAATGTTTTTAAATTAATCAATTAATAATGATATGCAAATGAAAAGCCTTTCTTGGAAAGATACAAACACCGGGACTTAACACGCAAATGTAAATATTTAAGATTTATAATATTTTACTAGACTTTTAAGAGAATTATTGAATGAAATGACATTATAATAAATCACATCACTTCCGGAAGTAATCATAATATTAGAAATATTGTAATCATCTTTTTAATCATTGTTTAGTATATTGTTAGGTTCCGTAGTTTTTTATTTATCTCGCAATGAAATTACACTTTCCTTCAACTAATTTATGAATTAAAAAATGCATATTTTTGATGGATAATATTTCCATTTAACTAGTAGCTCAGGTATCGCTGAATATGGAAGAGGAGTATATAAAGCACAAAGTGTATAGGTACTATAATAAGGCGGCTGCTACTAACACCAGATGAATGGAGCTTTTGAGCCAATGATGGTGTTGCAATCATTGGCTCAACAATAAGGATGTTCTCTATCTATGGTGTTATGGTTTGCCCTACTTTAATCTACTGATATACCCAGTACATTTTAGACGGAGAACAGATAATTAATAATGTGATTCTTACATAAAAAATGAAATAAAAACTTTTGTATTGAACCCGCTCACAATTACTTTGAGTGATTCATAAATAGTATTACATTATAGATACAAATACATTTTAATGAAAAATGTTACGTATTCTTATCGGCTTTCAGTTACAACAAATTAAACGCCCGTTTTCAAAACCAAAAATAATTTTAATCAGTTTTATTAATATGTTTTATTATTATTACTTATAATTTAATTATTTGTCATTAAAACAAAATTAAAAATATCAGTGACAGTGAATTGCACCTTTTTTATTGCTTTTATTTAATTTTAAATTAAACTTAAATAATTCATAAAAACTTATATATAACTGCTTCTGTAAAATTGGACTAGAATCTTACACCACAAATTTAAAAAGTTTTTTTGAGATACTTTTACATGTAGAAAAGTTTTTTAATAAGATACAAAATGGTTGAAAATAAAGTTTTAAAAGAATCAAGTAATCCGCTTATATTAATGAGAGGTGCCATCCATTTAGATCCATATAAGACACTCATTTTCTTACATCAGGTACTTCGTTTTTCACATAATAGATATATATTAATCTCCATTTATATAAATAATGAGTTTTCAAATATGTCGCACATGTCAAATTCTATGGTTATTTATTATAATGATAAAAACATCATTCCCTCATTTCACTGCATGAAATAAAAAGTTTTCAATATTTCACATACAAATTACTGTAATGGACTAATAAAACTTATACTAACACAAAAAACTACTTTAAAATTTTTATATACATATTGTAAATAGATTCAACTGCTTTTTCATTTAGTATTTGTATTAATATTTTTACAATTTGATTAAACAAAAAATTTATTTTATTCACAATTATTAATGGATTTACTTTATTTCGAAAATTCTAATACCACATAATACTACTATTATGATAATAAATTACGAAAATTATAGAATTAAATTGGAAATTAATACCAAATTACGAAATATATGTTTTTGTATTTATTTCTTTTTCTAGACAACGTTCTACTAATTAAGAAAATTAATTTAAAGTTAAAGAAAAATCTAATACCACATAATACAACTATTATATGATACATGAAATATATAAAACATGACACATTGTACAAATTACGACAGATAAGTTTTTGCATTTCATTTTTCTTTCTAGACAACGTTCTACGAATTAAGAAAGTTAATTTAATGTTAAAGAAAATTTAATACCATATAATACTACTATTATATGATATATGAAATATATAGATTGCACATCGCACAAAATACGCAAAAATATGTTTTTGCATTTCCTTTTTCTTTCTAAACCACATTCTACGAATTAAGAAAGTTCATTTAAAATTAAAGAAAAATCTAATTCCACATAATACTACTCTTATATGATATATGAAATTTATAGAACATAATACATTACAAAAATTTCCCAAGATACGGTTTTGCATTTCAATCTTCTTTCTAGACATTCTACGAATGAAAAAAAAAGTAAAGAAAACTCTAATACTACATCTAATACTACTATTATATGATACATGAAATATATAGAACATAACATTGCACAAATTTCCCAAGATATCCTTTTGTTCAATTTTCTTTCTTGACTACGTTCTAAGAATTGAGAAAGTTAATTTTCTGAAATACGTCTGAGAGCATACCTTTGATATAGTGAAGTAAAACTTTTCAAGGTTATTATTAGAGTTATTGAGCAACACAAGATTATTCCTCCTAAATTAATCTCTGTCAGGGAAATAAAGCTTAAATTTTAAAAGCTCATTAAATAAATAGCACATAGAACTGAGGGTAACATTCAGGAATTTTTAATGACTTAGGAATATATGCTGACACATCTCCTAAGTGAAATGTTATTTTTGCGATAAGAATTTGAGCTACAGAAATTTTCTCTATAAATTAAAATCCTCCAGCTAACACAGGGATTAAACAAACATTGATGATGGCACTTCATTTTAAAAGGCTTAAAAGACTGAAGTATTTTACTGATTTCATCTTATTATATCAGGACTCTAGACCAGATTTCTCTTTTCTAAAAGATTTCAGATGATTTAGTAAACGAGTTGAAACAGTTTGCATGGTAAAGTGTGGAATTGTAGCCATTGTAGAAGGCTTGAAACTAAAATAAAAGATACATTGTTTGGTGAAAATCAAAGAAAAAGTTTTTACTTTTATTGTGCTGAGCTTAGACCAAAAATTGTTTAGCCCTTCTTCAACACGTTTTTGTAATACATAAGTTAGATTTAAGATTCTGCATATAAGTCATCTTAGAAAACCTAAATAAGTTCCTATACTTGAGTTATAAAATAAATTTACACGTATGGGTTATTATAAAGTAGCTCGCAATAAAATATGAAATACACTTAATGTTTTAAAATATCAAAATTGCATAGTTTACATAATAAAGTTTTGAATTGTAGTCATTGTAGTAGGGCTTGAAATTTAAATAAAAGATACATTGTTTGGTGAAATTCAAAGAAAAAGTTTTTACTTTTAATTGTGCTGAGCTAGACTAAAATTGTTTAGCCCTTCTTCAACACGTTTTTTGTAATACATAAGTTAGATTTAAGATTCTGCATATAAGTCATCTTAGAAAACCTAAATAAGTTCCTATACTTGAGTTATAAATAAATTTACACGTATGGGTTATTATAAAGTAGCTCACAATAAATATGAAATACACTTAATGTTTTAAAATATCAAAATTGGATAGTTTTACATAATAAAGTTTTGAATTGTAGTTATTGTAGTAGGCTTGAAATTTTAAATAAAAGATATATTTTTGATGAAGTTCAAAGAAAAAAGTTGTTAGCTTTAATTTTGGTGTGATTAGACCTAATATTTAAAATGCATCAATATGTTTTTGCAGTACATAAGCTAGATTTAAGATTCTACAAATAAGTAATATTAGAAAGCCTAAATAAGTTCCTATACTTGAGCTATAAATAAATTTACATGAATGCGTTATTATAAAGTAGCTCGCAATAAATATGAAACACACTTTTAATGCTTTAATATATCAATATTCGTATCAAATTATGTATTACATTTATTTAAAGTTAAAATAAATTTACATTTATATTTCTATTAAAATACCTTTCAAATCAAATGCATCTGGGGTACACATTGGTAACAAATGATTAATGAAGATTAAAAATATTAAAAAATTCCTGCTGATTATTAAATGAAGTATAAAAAATTCTTTGAAGAAATTCATCATAAATAAGAAATGAAATGAACAATCTCTATAAAACAAATAAATGTTATACAAATTATTTTTGTTGTTAAAAATGTTTCATGAGTTATCACACATCAAAAATTAAACCAAGTTGCAAGATTGAAAAATATTGCTTAGATTAATGTAGATAGAAATATCTTTTATCAAAGATATTTCTATCTGCATTTAAATATTATTTAAAAATAAAATAATAAATATTATTTACAAAATTTTAACACATTTTTGTAAATAATATTTTTTTTTAATAATATCTCATCTCTTATTGTAGAACAGGTTGTTTGATCTAAGTGATTCATAAAAACGAAATTTATTTGAGAAATAGCTTGATATAGTGTTTCTTCAAATAAATTGATAATTTTAATAACTCCTCAAGAAATACTATTTATGTATGTCATGTCTTTCTTTATATTTACATAATAAGCATTATAAAAATATTTATAGTATAGTAAAATATTTAAAGGAAACATCAATTTGAATTTGAGCAAAATTTTCTAGAACATTATTTAATTTATCATAACGCAAACTAAGCGTTCGATAATCTTTTCCCTAACCCGCCCTTAACTAGTTTACATAGAAACACTTATTTCTCCAACTAAACGGAAATATGTTTTTTCTGTAAAAACATATAACCTTGTGAGCTTCAACTAATACTATTGCTAATAATGTTTAATTAAATTAAATTGTTCTATGGCATACCATTGGGTTGATGGAATTGTTAGGGTACAGTCTATAAGTAGCAAAAAGTGTCTTCACTGGAAGAAAAGGATAATTAAGGAAATAATAAGTGATCATAATAGATCATAATGCTTTAACAATGAAACCGTTTTAAATTTTTGATAAAGCAACTGAAAGATCTGTAAATTTGTCGTTTAGTATTTTCTTAAAACTGCATTTATTAAATAGAACAAAAAATACCTTTATGAAAATTCAAAATATTGTAAAATTTTATACTGTTTTGTAGAATTAATAGATCAGTTAACAAATTATTTAATAGAAGAAAATTTTAGAGTAATTTAATCAATTGAAAATTTTTAACTATTATCTCGGGTAATTTTACTTGCAATAATTGTATATCTATGTGATATACTTTTCATTTTGCAAAAAGTGGGAGTGTTTTATAAAATTTATGTATCTATGTGGTTTCATATATTTTCAAGCTTACAGGATAAAAATTTAAAGCTTTAATTTATCTTCAACAACTATATTTTTATTTTGGCCATTAAAGCTAACATATTAAATAGCTTCTTTGCATTTTTACTATGTAGAAATAATCTTCTTAAAAAAAAAAAAAATGTAAAATGACTTGAAAAAAAAAATTCTTTCATCAGCTTATCAATATAAAAAAGAATTGCAAGGCCTCTAAGAAGAGTCAGAAATGCCCAGGTATTTTGGTAAAAAACTTCTTACTTTTTAAACAAATAAGCTTGCAAGCGCTGTTTTATAGAAAATTCTGAAACAAAATACTGAACGCAACACCTGTTAGAATCCCACTTTTTTCATTTCCACAATACCAAACCTCTTACATGTTCTGAATTTACTGCGAATCTAAATGATTGTTCCACTTCACTAAACACAGGGGAAAAAAATATATTGGAATTGCATTCTCTCCTGAACAATCCTCTTTCGAGTTCCTGCATAAAACCGGCAACCTTAAAATCTTCCCCATAGTTTCGGACTCGCATGGTACAGGCTTCCCAAAGAAAGCAACCACAATCTCCTGATAGGAAAGGGAAAATAAGAGCTTTATTCTCATCAGCTTATCGCTTATTTGGAATGGGAGGTACAGTCAGCCCGCTATTCGATGCTCCACTACAGCCGACTTCCATTAAAGGCTGAAAACAAATCACTAAAGTAATCGTCCTGTTGTACCAGATACAACGGATGGCTGCTTTTTCATAATGACTTCTTCGATTCTAGCACCTACTTTCGATTTTATTACTTGAATGGAATTGTATTTCTAGTCGAGTTTTCAATCAAATCTGTCTCGAGATGTATAAATTGCTTTATTGGATTCGTGATGTCGAGATGATTATTTCTTAATAATAGGAGAATAGATTTATGATTAGATTTTCTACATGAGTCAAAGAGACAATCGAATCAAAGTGGAAAAATGTATTTTTATAAAGAGAAAAATTTCTATTCTAATGTCGGAAATAAGGTTACAAAGTTTAGTTATTTAGCTTCATTTGAGAGAATACTGATAGAATATTTATTTCAATTTCCATTAAATGAAGTATAGGGATTCTAAAATGTAATTAGTATTTTAAATGTAGTTGTAGTAACAATAGAATGGAACTAATCTAAAGGATAAAATTTTAATCTTAAATATATTAGCTTAACTCTAAACACAGGGAAAACATTTCGTGGACTCGTATGTAGAGATGATTATTTCTTAATAATAGGAGAATAGATTTATGATTAGATTTTCTACATGAGTCAAAGAGACAATCAAATCCAAAGTAGAAAATGTATTTTATAAAGAGAAAATTCTATTCTAATGTCGGAAATAAATTTTTCAAAAATCAGTTATTTAACTTCATTTGAGAGAATACTGCTAGAATATTTCTATTAATTTCTATTAAAGGAACTGCAGAGATTCTAAAATTTAATTAGTATTCTAAATATAATAACTATAGAATGAAAGTCATCTAAAAATGTAAAATTTTAATCTTAAATATATTAGCTTAACACAACGAATATACTAAGTAATAACACGATTATAAAATCTTTACACCTTAGAAACTTAGATAAAAAGAATTTAATAAACATATACACGCATTTGATGGATATATATATAATGTCTATTCTCTTTTCATATTTCTTTGGTGTTTTTACTTGTGCTATTGTTTTTGTCCTATATATAAAGATTGAGAGAGAAACAAAAGCCACTGGAAATATAGAAACATAAGAATAAATTAAAAAGAAAATGAACCAGTCTTTTCAAAAACACAATCAGTTTGTATAAAAAAAGCCCTGAAAATAGCTATCATTATACATAAAATTTCATGTACATTCTAATTAGACCCATCGCCTTTGTATGTTTGAAATAATAAATAAAGCATGCATAATTTTTAAATTACATTTCTTTGAAGAAAAGTAAAAATAGAAAGTCATGCAAATATATCATATCTTTTGAACAATGGACAAAAAGAGAAAATTCAATTTCATAATGAACAAATACTGCAAAACGCAACATAAAAATCGTATAGATACTATGTAAGATATATGTAGACATATATAAATAATAATATTTGAAAAGTATATACACAAAGGTATGCATAACAAAGAAACAAATCGTTGCTTTTTCATAATCTTAAACCTGAAGATTTTAATTAGACGATAATGAAACATATTTCCCTTTTTTCTATTGGATAAAAAATACATTGATGATATTTTATATTTATTAAAAATTTATGAATACCATTCTTATTGATCTGTAGTTCTTTCAACATATTTATTTGTACATAGTTAAATTTCTGTTTTTATTGCTTCAAAATGGATATACAATATATTACAAAGTTAACTAATCTTGTATTTTTAATATTTTATCTTATTTTCTGGCATTATTTATTTACTAAATTAAATTTTGTTTTAAAATTGAAGCAATTATCACTTCCCTATTTTTTTCAATCAAATATAACATTAGATGTTTAATGTTTGTGTCAAGTTAATTATTTTTATTACTTAAAAATTTAAAAGTAAATCACAAATAATAATTTTCTAATAAGTGATTGGATTGTTTAATAACTATGAAAATAAAGATTGAAAATTAAAAGTCTACTTAAAAGGGCTTCAGGGACAGTAATTTAATTTCAATTTTCAATTTAGATGAGATTGTTTAACTACCACTTCAAACATCTTAAAATAAGTAATTGTTTTAATAATTGGATTTATATTTACCTGAATTGGAATGTCAAAATTTAATATTTTGCCTGATATTGTCATATATTGAATCTTTATATTGGACACTATTCGGGCAGTTCAACATTTCAAAATAAAGTAATAATCCCTCTTTTTGTAAGAAATAAATTACACAGAAAAATAAATTTTGTCATATAATGATATATTGTACAAATAGTTTTAATGTTACAATTTTTTGGATATATGAATAAAAAAATATTATTCGCGAAAGTTTATTAAATTTACGTCATTAGGTTATGAAAGAAATTAAGTACATTGAATTATTTCGTAACTATATCGTTATTGCTTTATGTTTACATAAATAATTTAATTTTATGCATCTACGTCAATAAAAGGCTATTGCAATAAAAAAAACACAGGACTATGCAAATATATTAATGCAATATAACTGGAATATACATATGGTAACTATACCCGTCGAACAAAATATGTAAAAAAAGATAATGGGAATTTTGCAAGATTACATACTAATGATTCAATTTTGTTCATTATATTTTATTATTTCCATTAATAAAATATTAATATATAAAAGATCTAATTTAGTGAGTACTAGTATAAAAATTTGAAATATTACATTTTAGACAATGTTCTTTATTGAATTATAAATATACGCCAATATCAAATGTGCCTTCATTACACAATGATATTGTGAAGAACTACACATTAACAAGAGGTAATATAATATATCAAACGTATCAAAATATATTCTTAATTTGCTTTTCATAAATTTCAAAAGAAATAATAGTCACTTTGTGTGGTAATATTTTCAGTGAAATAAAAGTGAATATATGTAAGGTGTACAACTTTCAATCTGGCTGTCGAATTTTTTCGATTTGTCCCCTTCTGAGATATTCAACTGAATTGAGATTTAAACTTTAACAACTATAGTTGTTTTTTTTTAAACCCTCTCTGCATAATACATGTAATGTGGTAAAATGAAGTTGCATGTTACTGAAAAAAAACATTGGCTAATGCTGTAAAATAGTAATATTTAAAATGCATCTATTCAAACAGATTAAATTCAAGTTTCATATTCTGGTCCTCGACGAAATGACTTTTGAACAGGATAATGAATAAACATCAAGTTTATAAAACATTTAAGACCTTTATAATTTTTTCTACAGAAATAACTCCTTACTAATTTTTAAAAACTAACAAAAGTAAAAACACAAAAGAATTTTAAAAATGGGTTTACTTTAAAAAAAACGAGAAATATTTCTACCTCAAATGATACAATTTTGTTGAATATATCTGTATAGTATTGAAAAATACTATTTACAGTTATTAATATACTTTTAAAAGAACACTGTTTTTATTATATATTGTAAGAAAAACATGAATGTTTCTATGCTAACTTGGATATAAATTATAGAAAGATAAATTGTTCAATACATTTCTATATAAAATTTGAATTTTGAGATAAATTTTTCTCATTTATTATCAATTGAAAACATATAGTGTATAGCAAACATCTCAGATGAGATATTTTGATTTTTAGATACATACTTCCAATTCTTTTAATGAAGCATTTACCAATTTAAGCGTGATAATTTCTTTTTAATGTTACAATTTTACTTATGTTGTCGAATATTATACATAATTATGCTTTATTTATCAACTTATTTTTGTATCTAAATTGCAGAAACTGCCACTCGCTGTACTGTGCTTCGTTAAATAGTGGATTTAGACATTTTCCGTGCTTTAAAATAATGAAACAAACAAAAAAAAAATATTGTCGTTGATTATATTACTCTTAAAGCATTTCATACTTTAATTTGTTTCTTGACAAGCGTGATATAAAGAGATGTTACTTTATATCTTATAAGTAATGAAACATATTTTTTATATCTTCACATTCAAAACATAGTTCTGAAAAAAAGTTGAAAAATAAATATTTAAGCTAATGGTAATGAAGTTTTAAAATAGAAAATGCATGTTTATTTTAACAATTTAAATGATTATAAGATAAATCTGCATATGAAAATTCATTAATTTTTATATCATATATTTCATATATATATTATATCCTCATCCTCATTTTCATATTCGTTTATTTATATATCATAAATTTAACATCATCCCAGTGATCAGGTTTAAATTTCGCAAAGATATGTTTATTGAGCAGAGGAAAATTTCAGAATTAATATTTCTTAAATAAGAAACGAAATTTCTTAAATAAGAAAACAGAACTCTGAAAATAGCTTGCATAAGACGTTTATGAATAATTAAATTTCAAAATGAATCAAAGATTTTTGTAAAACATTTATTACTTTCTAATTATAATATTAGTTTCTTTCACCAAACCTTTAAAATGCGATCAATATTTTGATCTTTAACACAAATTTAAAAAAATCTTTTTTTTGTTATTGACACGCATTGCTCAATCTGTGGCGAAACCTCAGAATTCAAGCAAGCAATTGCAGATTATTTGAATATATCAAAAATCATCCTTTTTTTTTTTTTGTAACATGCATAAAAGTTACCTGGCTAGCCAACCATAGTTCGTTTATATCATTTTTCCTTCAGAAAAATTATCTTGGTACACAAAATCCTCGTCAAAATCAGGAGAAACTCAGCAAATAAAATCAATATTTGAATCTGTAAAACACATAAAGAAAATTGTTCAATTATTTTGTAAATAAATATTATATAAAAAAGCTCGTAAAAGAAACGTAAACCAAAATTGAAATTGATCAAGGCCACAAAAAACCCCACTCTCTAAAAACAATACCCATATATTTTACGAGTAAAAAAGTAGTATTCTGCAAAACTACCACAGTTTTTTGATTCTACAATCAGTGTAAAATTTCCATCTGATTGTCGTAACTTAGCCAAATGGTCATCAACTCTGTATTGTGGAAATTCTGAAATTGCCTGTTCACCAAAAAGCAAATCATCATCTAAATCTTAAGCTAAATCCCGAGAAACTATTGCAGCAAATAAAATCAATGTTTAAATACAGTACACGAAAGCAGAAAAAATTATTCAAATATTTTGTAAATAAATATTATGTATAAAAAAAAAAGCTACCACGATAACAATGAATGTGGATAAAATTTAAAGAAAACAGCCACGAAAGAAATGTAAAAACCAAAATTCAAATTCATCAAGGACACGAAAAACCATTGCCTAAAAAATACCCATATATTTTAAGGGGAAAAATCTTACGCTGCCAAACTACCACAGTTTTTTGATGATTCTACAATCAGTGTAAAATTTCCATCTGATTGTCGTAACTTAGCCAAATGGTCATCAACTCTGTATTGTGGAAATTCTGAAATTGCCTGTTCACCAAAAAGCAAATCATCATCTAAATCTTAAGCTAAATCAGAAACTATTGCAGCAAATAAAATCAATGTTTAAATACAGTACACGAAAGAGAAAAATTATTCAAATATTTTGTAAATAAATATTATGTATAAAAAAGCTACCACGATAACAATGAATGTGGATAAAATTTAAAAAGAAAACAGCCACGAAAGAAATGTAAAACCAAAATTCAAATTCATCAAGGACACGAAAAAACCCCACTGCCTAAAAAAATACCCATATATTTTAAGGGGAAAAATCTAATACGCTGCCAAACTACCACAGTTTTTGATGATTCTACAATCAGTGTAAAATTTCCATCTGATTGTCGTAACTTAGCCAAATGGTCATCAACTCTGTATTGTGGAAATTCTGAAATTGCCTGTTCACCAAAAGCAAATCATCATCTAAATCTTAAGCTAAATCCCGAGAAACTATTGCAGCAAATAAAAATCAATGTTTAAATACAGTACACGAAAGCAGAAAAATTATTCAAATATTTTGTAAATAAATATTATGTATAAAAAAGCTACCACGATAACAATGAATGTGGATAAAATTTAAAGAAAAACAGCCACGAAAGAAATGTAAAACCAAAAATTCAAATTCATCAAGGACACGAAAAACCCCGTTGCCTAAAAAAATACCCATATATTTTAAGGGGAAAAATCTAATACGCTGCCAAACTACCACAGTTTTTTGATGATTCTACAATCAGTAAAATTTCCATCTGATTGTCGTAACTTAGCCAAATGGTCATCAACTCTGTATTGTGGAAATTCTGAAATTGCCTGTTCACCAAAAAGCAAATCATCATCTAAATCTTAAGCTAAATCGAGAAACTATTGCAGCAAATAAAATCAATGTTTAAATACAGTACACGAAAGCAGAAAAATTATTCAAATATTTTGTAAATAAATATTATGTATAAAAAAAAGCTACCACGATAACAATGAATGTGGATAAAATTTAAAGAAAAACAGCCACGAAAAAATGTAAAACCAAAATTCAAATTCATCAAGGACACGAAAAACCCCGCTGCCTAAAAAAATACCCATATTTTAAGGGGAAAAATCTAATACGCTGCCAAACTACCACAGTTTTTGATGATTCTACAATCAGTGTAAAATTTCCATCTGATTGTCGTAACTTAGCCAAATGGTCATCAACTCTGTATTGTGGAAACCCTGAAATTGCCTGTCCACAGAAAGCAACTAATCGTATGCAGATTGAGTCTGTCACAGAAGATGTGGATAGAAGAAAACACAGGAAACAAGTGATTGGGAGAGGATGCGCTCCTGTGTATCAACGTCGACATTTGCCTACAAAGATAGGGTTTTACCTCTTTCCTGGGGGAAACGATTCCAGCATTCGAAGAAGGATTGAAATAAGCCCTTAAGAGAGAAGCAGCAAAACTGGAGACCTGCTTAAAGAGTTTTAGGGGATGGGGGATCTTCAAAGAAAATTTCTCAACATTATGGTATCTGCATGTTTAAAGAATACCAAATAAGTTCATTCACGTTCTGTACTGGGCAATCTAACAGAAAACAATATAACTGAAGAAATCTCAGCAGTAAACTAATCCACACGAAAGCAATAAGGAGTTTTCTAAAATGTATCGGTTTGATTTTCTGTTGCAAATTGCTTTTTATCTTTCCTTTTAAATGCGTGCTAGTTTTTGTTCTATTTTTAGAAAAAAAAACATAGAACAGGGAAGTACCGTTGAAAAGGTGTCTACACGTATTTTTCGTTTTCAAGGAATGGGAGCTTTCCAATTTGACTGAAATAAAGAATTAATTCAGGACTGTTAATTTTTTTTTTTTGTGTGTGTAGTTGAACAGTTTCAGGATTTGCATTCTAAATGTAAATCAATTTTACGATTTTCAGATTTTTTTTCTTTTCCAAAATAAAATACTTATTTAAGTTTTAGAGTTTGTGTTTGCTTTATTCAATGAAATAGTACTAGTTCAGTATTACTTTAATGAATTTAAGGATATAAATGGCTTAAAGATTCTTTATATGTTTCAAAAGATTTCTTGCTTGTATGATTTGAAATTGTAACAAATGTTCATAGATTAATACATAGTTTATTTTGAACTTTACTCTTAATATAATTTTTTTATTATTCTATCGTTCTTTTCTCAGCTATTCAAGAAAATGTTTTTAAATAAGGACCATTTTTGAAACAAAATCAATTATTTTATATTTTTACTTTTCTTACACTAAAAATAAAAGATAATTAAGTGCTTAGAATTTCTTTTCAATCTTAAGTTTCATTGAACAATTCAATACATGTTTTGCTTTGATTATCAAATTTTCTGTAAAATGTTTTATTTAAACCTTACAATAATGGATAAAAGAAATTCAATTCTCGTAAAACGTGAAAACGAAAATCAAAGGGGAAAAACGTTAAAAAATAAAAATATTAAACGTTAAAAAATATATAAAACGTTAAAATATATATATTATCTTTATAAATATTATTTAATTTATTATATATGTAATTTTTAACTATAGATAATTATTTATTAAATATTTATATATGGTTAAAAAGACTCGAAGATAATGAATCTGTGATGGCCACCATCCGAAATAAGGATATGATTTTTGTTATATTTGTGAAGGGGACGAAGGCTATACCAGTTTATAAATATTTGTTATCGTGATAGTATTCAGGTAGTATACATTATTGTTGTTTAATGTACTTATTTAAAGCTATTTATACTTTGATATAGCCTGAGAAATATTTAATGCTGATTTATATGATAATAAAATTTCATAATGCTAGAATCAATTTTAACAGTGCAATACAATAAATAACCACTTTTATTAAATGCATATTTTATAATATTCACCAATAAAATATTTGAGACGAAATATATTATTTGAATGATCTTCTATTTATGTCATGGATTTCCACTTGGCAAGCACTTCATAAAATTTTATTTATTAATTAAACTGGGTGAATAAGTGGGCCCCATTAAAAAAGATGTAAGAAAATCTAAATGATAAACTGAATATTTAAAATATTTATTTTCATTGTTGTTTTTTGGTTGAAGAGGAATTGTTCATTTTAATCCACGTTTGCCTCTAATACTTGCTTTTTATTACAGTCACAGGAGACATTCAATAATTCAAAATAAATTTATTCCTGGGCTAATCTATTACCCAAAAGCTTTAGGGTATGTATTTGGGACAAAGACGAACTGCCGCTCTATGATCTACAACCCGTTTGGAAACTAATAATGTTATTCTCAGATCTTGTAAACTTGGCACTATAACCGAAAGAAGCCATAAAACTAGGTGCCATTAAAGTTACCTTTGCCAAAAGAACTATAAACTTTGATCATAAATGTGAAAGTTACGAGTTGTAAAGCGATAAATTGCTTCGCAGGTCTAGCATGAAATATTCATGTAATATGGGGCGGAATGGGACTTGGCACATAAACGCTTCAAAGAAGCGTATGTAAAAGTAAAAGGGTAGCCCAGAAGATAATTTCGCGCATGATTAGCCAAGCATTCTGATATTATATCATCTGTAATAATATATTTATCAGAGGCGTCACAATTTTTGAAGACTTTAAAATGATGTTTTAGTAGGCAACAAAAGTATAAACAGTAAACATTTGTTTGAAATCCTGGGCTCTTTTTTATATCCATCACGCCAGTTGGTCTGGAAAATATTCTTTAAAGCAGAGCAGTAGTTTTATTACGAAATCTTACTAAATGTGTTAAAAAGTTTGCGAACTTTTCGCATGAAATGCAGTTATGAATAATTCAAAGGTACATTATTTTATATGAATAGTTGTTGTGATATGTACTGAAATTATGACGAATATATTGTATAAAAATGTTTTTAAATGCTAAGCGAAATAAACAAAAGTATATATGGAAAACAGTATGCTATTTACGTGACAGAAATGCATAATTTTCAATTTTCTGCATAAATTTTTCATAAGAGATATTTGCATACATATGAATGAAATACGAATAAAAATTTCATTTTCGGTAATGCATGCTCTTATCTTGCAGATAATAAAATCCATTAGTTATTTGAAGAAAGTTATATTCAATGCATAAAATTCAATAATTCATAACATTCTTTCTCAAGGATCACAAAGGGAAAACAGTAATTTAAAACTAAAGAAGATATTGCCTGCATAAGAGTGATAAAATATAATCTATAAAAAATAATATAATAATACATTAAATAATTTCTTTTGGTCAATTAAACTTACGGATTTTTAATTTTACTTCTCGGAAACAAGTTTCGAAAAGAACACCTTAAGTGAAATAAGGGCTCTAATTGTACATATATACTTGATAATTCATAGAGACATGTCATCTATTAATTTAATCACTTCTCAGAAAATCTATCTAGCAGAGAAAATGAATATTTAATGTACACTGATAAATCTCTATTCCATTTCAGCACTTCAGGTTGAATATATGTTCTGGAATATTTCAATAAAAAAAGTTATCTCGTAAAATAACTTCTACAAAAGCAAGATACCTACTATAAGACAGAATACTGTTTAAGACAGTAAGATACCTACAATAATTTCAAATGGCTTTAATGATATTTTGAGTTTTGAATGAAATAACTATTATTCGACTTATTTTAACTATTATGATATCTATGATAGTTTCCATACTAATATTGTTTGCCTTTAATCATTAAAAAGCCGATGGGCGTTTTCTTTATTTACTCTAGAAATTACATACCTTTTTATTCCCTTAGTAAAAAAAAAAAAAATAAGTTAAAAATCTTTTAAATTTTTAAAATTAAGAAATAATAAAATAAATTATCTACTACGGAAGGAATTATGTATGAAATCTGCCAAATTGCCTAGTTCAAAACTTCCCTTGGCTTAAAAAATGTTCAATAAATATGAATGATTTCAATGAGCATTTTAAAATTTGCAGGGATCTTTTTAATTGATATTTTTAAAGAAAATGTTTAAAAAATTTGTAACTAAACATGTAAATTTTATTTTGTATATTCTATGTTAGTATCTTCTACGTTCAATATATTTAAAAATATGTTAACAGTTAGCTTTAGGAGTAAAAAATTTGCAGTAAGAATATTTAACATAGAAAAAAATTAAAGACAGCAAACTATAGTATTTAAACTATAGTATAACAGATTCCTACTATAATTTCAAATGAATTTAATGATCGCTTGAGATTTGAATGAAATAATTATTATTTGACTTATTTTAAATATTATGATATCTTTGAATCCTAGTTTCCCTACTAACATTGTTGGCAATTAATCATTAAAAAGCCGATATGCATTTTCTTTATTTACTCTAGAAATTACATATCTTTTTTTCAGTTTTTTTATTCATTTAGTAAAAAAAAAAAAAAAAAACATTTAAGTTATAAATCTTTTAAACTTTAAATATAATAAAATAAATTCTCTATTACGGAAGGAATTATATATGAAACCACAGTGAAAATGGCATAGTTCAAAATTGCCCTTGGCTTAAAAAAGTTCAATATATATGAATGATGACGATGAGCGTTTTTAAAATTTGCAGGGACTTTTTATTTGATATTTTTTGAAGAAAATGTATGAAAAAAATTGTAACTAAACATATAAATTTATTTTTGTATATTCTATGTTAGCATCTTCTACTTCAAAATATTTAAAAATATGTTATCAAACTGTTAGTTTTTAGGAGTAAAAAATATGCAGCAAAAATATTTAGCATGGTAAAACTAAAGATAAAAAAAAGTAATCGATATAAATAAGTTAGAATTTAATGTAATAACAAAGCTCATAACAGATTCTTAAATAAAAAAAACTATAGAATTCCAACCGAGTTTCTTTTCTTTAAAAATCTCATCTTCACTTTATAATTGACTTTGCTTTCACCAGATGATCTTTTAAAACAACTTTACATTATATAATCATATAATTATTAGCTCGTGAAAAAATTTAAATAAATATAATGTATAAAAAAAAAAGGCAGAGGGCAGAAAAAAAAATTAAGAAATCTTTCTGTTTTTTTTTTCTTTTTTAATGCAGCTTTGATATTATATACAAGTTGCTAAGATTAAAAAGCAAGATAAAATGCGCAAAATAAATAACAGACGAATCAATAATGGTATATTTTTTAATATTTATATCGTTGAAATATTTGAGCTTTTTTTAAACTTCTTTTAAATTCCTTTAATATTATTTTAAATTGATATTTCAAAAGAAATTAAATTAAAATCGATTGGAAATATATTATATCATTCTAAAGATTGCGGAGAAGTAAATTTAACTTAACATAAATCTATAAACGTCAGATGTTTATATCTACTGATTTTTAAAATGATAATATATTATAATATAAAATTAAAAGGAGCTGGATGGCATAGTGATTAGAGCTCTGGCGCTCGATGAAACAGAGTTCGAGTCTTAGCTCGCTATGGATGCTTGGAGGGGTTCGGAATCCACTTTAAACAGTCGGTCCCTTTCCAACATGACTGTTGTTCGTAGGGTTGACAACCCTACCCCTTTAAAAAAGAACACCTCCTGTCTCGAAATTTGCCAGCAAGCAGACAGCCTTGGCCCACCATGGAGCTGTTGCGTCAATGATGGTGATGATACTATTAAAATATTCAATTTTCATTTTTAACTACATAAATATGCACCAACAACATTTTTCCAAATAGAAAAAAATTTTGAGAAAAAAATTTAAATGTTCATATAAAATTAAATATTCTGAAGTTTTCCGAAAAACACAACGCAAAAAATTATAAAACGAACGAAAATCACCGCCTCAGTAATAACAATGTTAATTAAGTTTAATAATGAAAGTGTTAAAAAATTAAGTTTTTATACCTAATTCGAATAATTAAATTATAAACCATGTACAAGACATAAAAAATAATTAAAGTACAATGTGTTGTTAAAACGAAATAAAAGTAACTGTACGAGTAAATCCTGCTATTCAAAAAAGTTTGCCGTTTCTAATAAAATATTCTTCGAGATCACCACATTGTGCTGAAATGCGTGTAATGATATACACAACTGAGATTTAATAAACTCAACCATCCTTCTCTCCAGCCTTGAATGACATTTAACTCAGGGAAATTTCACCTCTGGATTGCCAGTGAAAAGCACATTTTTAATTAAAGCGAAAGTTTAATATAAAAAGAAGTCTCGTCTCTTGGCTTTGCTGAGGTGCTAACATGGCACATTGAATAGAGAAAGAAGAAACTTTTAACACGGTATTCATTAAATCCAGCGAACAGCTGCATTAAGGTTAATTCGAAATTCTTTTCGCAGTATTCCTCTATCGAGAGGAAAATAACCCAAAGCTGAAGTTGAAAAGATCCCAAACACAAAACGGATTTAGGGATCTAAGGCATATTGTTAGGCATTCTTCTTCAACTTCCTTTACATTTTCTCCTCGCCCTCGCATCATGTTATCCAAACTTTTGTTCAGTTTCATGGAAGATGCAGCATAGTTTTGTTCATCAAGAAGGCAGCAATTTGTACTTGATATTAATTTGGAATTCAGCCGCGGTATTTCGTTTAGCTCACTTTCCTACTTATTTTGAAATTCAATTATAAAAGATATGCGCTGAAGACAAGAAGAATTTCAAACTTGGGAGAGACGAGAAGATTTTGGATTGCGAGATCGTAAATTTTGAAGTGAGAATCTGTTTTCTTGTTTCTTCCTAAAATTGGAAAAAAATAATGTTTGAATAATTAAAAAAAAATTTTGAATTACATTAAAAGATTCAATTAATTTTAGTCTTTTTTTTTATCTTAAGATTTTTATGTTTAAAGTTTTCAATAATTGAATGCATTAATTTTAATTTAGTCAACTTAATTTTAAAACGATAAAGTATAATTCACACTATGTTTAACTATACAATTAAATCAGTCAGAGAAGGAAATATGTAATAGTAGATAATCATATCTAATTAAAATTAAAAATTTCACTATAATAAATATGGCAGTTTCATAATAGAAATTTGCTACAATACAACGTTTATATGCCAGAAAGAATATGTGCATCCAAAATCTCACGTAACTTAATAATAGTTGCATGTTTAAAAATTGAAAAAAATTAGTGAAGTAGTATGTATCATAAAATGTTAGCATAGAGTTGGTAGAAAAATATTAAAGAAAATGAAATAAAATTTTACGAATTTTGAAATTTTTGGAAAACATATTTTTTTTTTTAATTCTTAAAGTATAGTTTCTTTATTTATTAATTGAAATTGAAATATGAACACAGATTGAAATTTTCTCTCTAATCAAAATTTTTTAATTTAATTTATTTTAAAACAAACACAGGATTTCTAATTTACAGTTAAACTAACATATATAACCCGGAGTTGCACGCCTTCAGAAAATAAAATTTAACTCTTTTATTTAAATTCATATCTGTTCAAGGTAGCATTTCGCATTCTTTAGCTTTAGCATTGACCGTTCTCTACCTATTAGGTTTATTCCGTTTTTTCTAATATTTTCACATTTTCTATAGATCTACGTGTTCTCTTCGTTTAGATTCAAAGTCTACTCTGATTGAATTTTCTTTTCTTAGGCGGCATTGCAAATTTAACAATAAAACAAGTGTGAATTTCAGTGAACTCTTTCTCCCAATCTCACATTGGGACAGACACCCTTATTACCATCAAATTTCAATCATTGGGAGAGTAGAGAATTCTAGTCCGAAGAAGTGGTTGAAAACTCATGCAGTACAACAGCGTAAAAAATAACTTCAATCATGAAAAATTCACCAACCTTAAAAGTCGAAATATTGGTATAAAATTGGAGGGTAATTTTTAACAAATACAGATCCAATTTCGAATTTTTCTTTTTTGTTGATCTATGCTTTGTATTAGAAGTACACTGGTAATTTTGGGGAAATTTGGATGTAAATTTAGACAGTATATAGGCGGACACAGAAAAAAAAAAAACTACTATCAATACGCGACTACTTTTATAGTATATTTCATCAAACTGATTTAGGTCCCAATTACAAAAATATTATAACCTTAAGACTTCACAGAGAGAGAAAGATAGCTCATACAATCAATAATCGCTTGAATACGGTATAGAAACTGAAATGGAAATACAGTATTTACAATTCTTCATTTTAATTATATAATAGTAGAAAAATGTGTAAATGTATACTTTACATTTTTTTTTTTTTTTTCATCTACAACAAGACAAATGCTATGAAAGTAGACGCAACAATGATAACACTAACAAAAGTTACTGGTATTCCTAAAATGTGTCGAAAAATTTTGTTGATTAAATATATGAAACTACAAACTGCTTTTCTAGAATAATAAGCCTACAAAGTACAAACAATTTATATGTATGAAGTTGCGATGTGATACGTATTCAACAAAGCGAAAGAAAGATTGTTTGAAAATAATAAAATCGTAATTGCGACACAAACATATTTATTATGATCTTCCCTAAAAATTGCTGGTAATAAATATTATTGCTAACACTTTAAACAAATTCTTTTGTAATTTAAGCAAACCTTTTGGTATTAATATATTTCAGAGCCTGATGCTAAGATCTTTTAATATATCCAAACAAAACACAAAATAATTAGGAACAATACACAAAACAGGAACCATAAAGATATTTTTATATCAGAAACAGCTATGCACAAAAGAACAGGAACAGATGTGAACTTTTATCTTTGATGCACCCATTCATACCTACTGAACACATTCTTTCCTCAGTCCCCAGAAATTCGAGATATTGGCTCATCCTTATAACTAGTTCCCGCCAGATATTACTTTCTTCATTGACAGACACAAACCTTGTCATGCAAATGAAGCTGACAGCTCAGAAGCTAAGGTATTGAACAGCCTATCTAGATACTACTTGCTTAAAAGTCAGACTGTCTATTAGTTTGGCTTTGTTTCTTTCTTCAAGTTAGAACTTTCAACATGGCGTCTGGAACAATGTCTCTGTAAGGTGTGAGGAAATGGCATATCTCTCAAGTGGCGTTTACTTTATTACTTAGCTCAAGTGAAAACTTTGGACATTTTCTTAACTTTCCTTTATTTTTCCTTTTCCTTTTTTTGTCTCTTTCTTTTTCTTTTTTTTGTTCTTGCACGCGACACAAGCCTTTGGCTGTCAATCCCAGAGCGCAAATATGATTTTTCTGCATTAAATATTCAAAAGGCAACTCTGTTCATCTTGTTTTGGGAGGAGGGGATGCTTGTAATGCCACGTACGCGAATTAAGTTTAATCAGTTTCGTTGACGCTTATGAAAGGAAAGAAAGTGGGATTGAAAGCACACGCTTAAATGCAAGCCGCATCAGCTATTGATTGGGCAAGTCGAAGTTTTAAAAAGTTGAAGTCGTTGAGGCAGATTTTTGACACTTGAAAATTTAATTTTTTTTTTTTTGTAGTTTTTATTTATTTTTATGCATATTTTTACTCGATGAGGAACTTTTCTTGCATATTAATAACTTACAGTGACAAGAAAAGTTTTGTACAAAAACGGTATCTGTTGTTTTCGACTTTTTTGATAGACTTCAGCTTAAATAAAGTTGTTTTTGATTGAACTCGGATTATTTATTTAACAGCTTCAACATTTTTTCGCATTAAAACAGAATAAATTGTGAATTTTTAATGAGATTCTGAAAACTCTGATATCTTTACTTAAATATTTAATCTTAAACTCATGTCTAATACCCATTTTTACGTACAGAAAGTATTTTTAATAAAATAATTTATTCTAATTATGAACTGATGCTTACGAATCAGAATTTGAACAAAACTAATAAATGTTTTAATAATGAACCAGGGCTTTATTTTTTTATTGAAGTTACTTAAATATGGAAAATAAAGTGATATAATTTAAAATTACATCATATTGCTATATTTTATAACCAATAAATAATAAGCTTCTAACAAATAATTAGCAATAATGAAGAATTTAAAAGTTTTACAACAACATCTACATATTTCAGAAACAATTTTTAAAAAAAAATACATCTACAGAGGATAAATATATTTTTTCTCTGATGATACAATTAGCAAAAATAGTTTCTGAAATCACCAGATATTTGACATAAATAATTGGATTTTTAAATGATACTCAAATTTTTTAAAAATGTTAATTATTCTTCATTTCATTATGTCTCCATTAATTTGTAGAGATCTCAATTTTGATCACTTCAAAGGTACTTTTGAAATTTCATTTATATATATTATGGCGAAAACTTATTTTCATATAAGTGAATGCTATCTTCGTAGTCCAAAATTTCAGCAAAAATAATCTATTTTTGTTAATTTATATAAGCTGTCATAAACTGTGTTAAACTTAGTATGAAATTTTCCTTCGTTTTGACTGTTGTAAGCATCTTCATGATGTACATTTTCATACGTATTTCGAAAAGAATTATTTATAGAAATCACCCAAAAGCCTACTATTAATTATTGACAGCAAAAAAAAACAATTAATTATTAATTAACAATTAATTATTAACAGCAAATATTAATTAAAAAATCCATTCAAATTTTAAAATGCTTATTGTAATCATTCATATATATTGAACTTTTTGTTAAGTGTATGGAAATTTTGAACTATGAAGTTTTTTGCTATGGTTTCATGTATAATTTCTTTCGTAATGAAGAATTAATATGATTATTTCTTAAGATTTAAAATTTAGAAGATTTATAACTTAAATGGTTTTTTTTACTAAGTGAATTAAAAAACTGCAAAAAAGGATACGTAATTTCTAGGCTTTTTGAATATAACAGTTGGGCTGACATGTTCGTAGGCTGACACATAGATAACGCTACTAGTATTAAATCCATATGATTTTTAGTTAGCCCTAACCTTTAAAAGACACGTGTATAAATTTGACAGCTGTGGCACTATTAGTATGTGAGTTATAGCATTTTTAGTGATGCAACTTTTGTTAGTTTGAAAAAATGGATAAAAAGGAATTTCGTGTGTTTAATAAAGCATTGCTTTTTGGCGAAAAAAAAAATACTATTGAAGCCAAGGCTTGTCTTGATAAACATTATTCGGACTGAATTTTTGCGTCGATATGTGACAATGGATGAAAGATGGCTCCATCATTTCACACCGGAGTCCAATCGACAGTCAGCAGAGCGGACTGCACGTGATGAACACTAAAAATGCTATAACTTCACTAAAAATGCTATAACTCACATACTAATAGTGCAACAGCTGTCAAATTTATACACGTGTCTTTTGATGGTTAGAGCTAACTAAAAACATATGGATTTAATACTAGTAGCGCCATCTATGCGTCAGCCTATGAACTTTTCAGTCCACCTGTTATATATCCTGTTGAATAAACAGAAATGTTTATAAAGATACTAGATTGTTTCTGTCAGATAAAATTATTTCGTCATGTTGTCATCAGCTGTTCTTCATTGGCCCCAAGGCCGTTTGCTAAATTTCGATACATAGGATGTTTTCATTTACTGGGTAGGGTTAATGTCTTACGTTCTACAATCATATTGGACAGGGACCTACGGCTTAGGGCGGATTCCAAGCCACTGCAGGCATCCATAACTCTCCGGAATTCGAGCTCGAAACCTGTGGCACCGAGTGCCCAAACGCTAGTCACATTGCCAAATCACATCAGTCGTTCTAATAAATTAAAATGTTGTTCATTTTACCAGATTAAACGAATACACAAACTAGTAATCTAATAGACACGATATAAAAACTGCCTGACTTGAAAATATTTTTGATGGAAAGTTAAGAAGAAATATTATCTTTTTTTAATACGCTCAGCGAATGAGTGACTTATCTAAGCCATATATTCTTTATGAAAGACTACCATCGCAAAGGAGGTTTTATTTATTATCATTTAAAAAATTATTTCCTCATCGGCGCATCATGTATATCCATGCATCAAAACCACAAAAAATAATAATCAAAAAATATCATTACAATAATCTGAACATTTTTAAATAAAGGCCGAATTTGTATGTTCAAAAAATTACACCGATTGATAAAGTTACGAGAATTTCATGTTGTAGCTATCATCTTTTGAGTGATTTCTACAAATAGTTCTTGTCGAAATACGCATAACAAGTAACGGCATAATGAAAAAGAATCCACTCCAAATTGTATCGATTTTATCTCGTTAATTAAGCCGTGTATTTTCAGCACAACAATGTTATTATATATATAAATATGATACAATAATGTAAACTATTGTAATGAAAAATTACTAAAATAAATTTATTTATATATATTAAAATAGGCTTTCTATATTCCTCTTAATAAGAGAAAATACTAATTGGTGAAAAATCATTATTTAATTAATATTTAAAAATATAAAATTTAATGGATGATGAAAATAATTTATATTTAATAAATTACTTTATTCAGAAAATCGCAGAATCGATAAATATAGGGTTGGAAAAATATTTAACTAAAATTCCCTAACATCTTTAGAGTAACAGTATTTTATCAAACAATATTTTTATATACCACATTTTATCATTACATTATAATGGCGTATGCGTATTAATATTCTTATATCACAGTGATGCCTGTGTATTAAAGCATTATTTTGGTAAAAAAACATTATTTCTTTCATATTTAAAAATATAAAAATTAATGAATGATGAAAATAATTTATATTTAATAAAATACTTTATTCAGAAAACCTCATAATAGATAAATATTTGTTCAAAAATATTTCGCTACAAAATTTACTAATATCTTTAAGAAGACAGTATTTTATCAAGCAGTATTTTTTGCAAACAATTTTTTTATCATTACATTATAATGGTGTATATTTATTAATATTCTTATACCACAATGATGCCTGTATATTAATTTTATCATTGCAAATTCCAACACTTATCCACAATTCCATTTTCTCTTGCATTTTACCATCAAAAGTGAGCATGCAAATAGTTTAAGAAATACATTTTTTGGAATCAAGATAAACTTCGAAGTTATTCTGAAAAGCCTTGAGGGGTATAGAAACAAAAAAGAAACGTTCAAAAAGATAGAAAAGAATCATTATTGTGTCTTGAAAGTGTTTCCCCTTTTCGCCGGTTGTTACCTTCGGGTCGTAAATATTTCCCCCATGGCTTAGTGTAACCCCCTAGTCCTCTTTGCCACAGCAAGAGGTGGAAGATGACGTCATTTTTCCTACCAGTGTCAAACTCAGTTGTTGTACCCTGCGGTCTTCAATCGCATTAACTGTCAGCGAAACGGAAAAAGAAAAGGCGACAAAACGATATTTGCGCATTGAGATCACCTATCTTTCTCTTAAAAAGCTGCAGAAACTAGAGGGTGCCTCATAAAATATCTTAATATGGGAAGAAGAATTCGGAGGAACTAGAAATAAATTGCTGTCAGAGTGCGATATTTCAACTCGGTACACCCCATTGGGAATGAAAATATTCAATTATGTAGATTAATCACAGTGTCAAATCAGCTTTTGGCACTTTTTTTTTTTTTTTACTGTAAGTAATATGATTTTGTTTTTCAGTAAAAAGATTCATTTCTATAACGTGCTTAAAAATATATATTTCCACATTTTCATTTTGCTATTTTTAAAGGAAAAATTTTGAGTCAAATGGATTGCGTTTATTTATTTATTTTTTTTTTTTTAACACAGGCGACAGTTTAAAAACAGATGGTTGTTTTGATAGTTCATCGTAAGTCAACTGTACATTTATGTTTTAACTATCATCCTTCTATATAATATAAGTTCTTAAAAAATCAAATAATCTCAAAATACAATTACGTTAAAAAATAAAGATGCTAAGAGAAATTCCCCAAAATTATTCTAATCATTATATACGATATATAACTGCGATGGCATAGGTTCTTATTAGTATTAAAACTGAGAATCTACTTTTCCTCTTTGTTTTCTGAAGTAATCAAATCTAGGACCAGATTTATGTCTGCCATTAATATCTTCTTTCACTAATAATTTGTACCCAAGCGAAAGCCTCAATTTAAATTGTATCAGTGGGTAGCAGTTGATTATTCAAATACAAAATTTTGTTCTAAAAGGATAGCTAGAAAAAAATTCAGGAAATATGTCACTCAAACCCTATCATATTTCAAAGCAGAAAAGTTCATAGCACATATTTCCATGGAAAATTAACAGAAAGTTCCAGCAATTTCTAAAAGAATTAAGAAATTTAATGTGATTGACTTGTGATAACTAATATCAATGTAATTGACTGATAATAATATGTTCCTCACTACAAATGTTTATCTCTTATTAAAATCTAAAGGTAATGAATCTGCTATTTATGTAACTCTCGTATTCCTGTGACACTGTGATTACATGACATTGAGAAACTCAAAACCCCACGATTTTCTAAAGGTAAACCAAAATCAAAAATAATCGTGTTGTAAAAAAAAACCAAATAATACGTGATAAAAATAAGTAAAACTTTATAAAAATAACATTTAACCGAACTGGAAAAACAAAAAACAAACCTGCTTAATCCCTGATTTCCATTTGAATCGAAATCCATGACAGCTGATGGTGAAGAAAATGACACTGAAATTGATAACATAATGTATGATTTTTAGAAAAATTCAAAGAGCCCCGCTCCCTCCCCTTTAAAAGAAAATCTAACCAATTAAAATTCTGACTGATTTTATCAGTAGATGAATTTCTTTTGACGTAAGAAACCTATTTTTAATCTTTTCTATATTGATATTTAAAACTCTTACAACTCTCTCTACTACTCTTACTCTCTTTGTGATTTACTTTGCTTTGAAGGACAACTTTGAGAGAATGTTAAACCATTAACCCAGAATGTTCCAAACTGTCGTTTTTACCATAAACTACTCATATTCAAACATCTATCTCCTGGAGAGTAAAGATCTATGAAAATTTTATAAAGTGAATCATCTGAATCATAATTATTAGTTGCTAAGCATTCAGAATTTCCATCTGAACATTTACAAACATTTTAAATCAGAACAACTTCTAAATCAGTGTTGTTCACAACCTCCACACTTCCTGCATACGGCCCACTATTGTTATGAATGTGGCCCTATATAAAATTACTAATTACTTTCGATCATTAAGATCATCAATCATTTTTTTATTTCTGTGTTTTTAATGCTTCATCTGTTTGATGATTAAAAATATTCTACTTGAAAAGAAATAAAAATTTATTGTATTACAATATGTTTGCTTATTTGCTATGGTTAATATCCTACACAATTCATTTTTACAAACTTTATCGCTTAATAATGTCATCATACCAGCAATATTTTATAACCATGGCAGCAAATAAACAGAAATGCTGTAACATAATATATTTTTATTTTATTTCTTTTCAAGTAGAATATTTTTAATCATCAAACAGGGCGTGATATTAAAAACATCGAAATAAAAATATCTTAGAAAATAAAAATAGCTATTAATGATCTGAATAAGTGAAAGAAATTAGCAATTTTATTCTGGGCCGCATTCATAAAAGTGGTGGGCCGCATGAAGCCGGGTTGTAAACAACACTGATTTAGATGCTGCTCTGATTTAAAATGTTTGCAAACGTTCAGATGGAAATTATGAATATGTACCAACTAATAATTGTGATTTAGATGATTCACTTTGTACAATTTTCATAGATTCAATTATTTCCAATTTTCCAATTATTTCCAATTTTCATTTACAGTCCAGGGACTAGATGTTTGAATATGAGTAGTTTATAGTAAAAAGGACAGTTTGGGGCATGCTGGGTCAATGGTTTAACAATCTCTAAAATTGTCTTTCAAAACAAAGTAAATCACAAAAATGAGAATGTAATATTTGATAATTGACTCGAGACAGTTTATTGTTTTTTCAAATGCCATCAAATTAAACTAAAATATACGACAACAGTGTTCTGAATCATGAAAATTCTGTTCATATGTTGAACGATTCTGTTTGAATCCTAAATACTTAGTCATGAAACAAAAATAAAAATTCCAACTACAGGAAGATAGATATGATAAGGCAGCAGCAATCATGTGATCATAAGGAATTTAAAAATTAATTCAGTACGAATGATCTATCTTGATAGCTACATTAAGTTTCACTTCTCGTATTCACATTTAATAGCAATAAAAGTAAAGTTTATTTATACAAATTAATTATTTTATCTATGCTTTAAATTGAAATATAAATGAACTTTGAGTTTTTAAGTGCACTTTATTTTGTTTATCTTAAGTTGTCGTATACTTTTTTTAAGTAAGAAAATTGTGTCTAGAAAAAATTAACTTATTCAACTTAAATTGCTAAAGGGATTAGTTAAAATATTTAAAAATCCAGATTATTTTACAGCAATATAAGTTGTGCGAGACCGATATTTGATTAATTACTTAGCTGATTTACTCAAGTGTGTATAATTAAAAATTAATTTATAACAGACATATTATATTTAGTTAATCAGCTTTTGATTAACTGCGTTGTGTTTTTACCATTAAACATTTAAATATATATACAAATGGTGAGAAAAGTCCATAGATTTCTATTTATTCCATGAAAAGTAAATTACTGGATATTTGTATTAGTTTTACATAGTGTTTGACTTGCTAGAAGTGTATCAAACCGCATAGATTCCATTTAATATATTATGCCGAATTATTTTAAAAGTATTTATAAGAAAGATTCATCAAAGAATGCATTTTCTTATTTAATTTAATTCTGTAAATATTTCTTACAAACAATCACCAGGTGATTTATTATTTGATTCATCCATAAAAAAAAAAAATTGTAGCTTAAGAATTATTTACTTTTTAAATAGTTTGTTAATATTTTAATGTAAATTTACAAATGTTTTGACAGTTTCATTTAATTTATAATTAAAATATTTTAGTGCAATTGAGGGTAATTAAGTTGCCTCAAGATAGGAATTGAAGATTAAATAATCGTTGAATTAAAATTTGCCAAGTCGTGTATTGGGATAATTAAACGCTAATAAATATTTTAATTTTGGAAAATAGTGACATAATTTAATGTTTCTATATTGTTACATAAATTACAGAAACACTAAATTAGGCCATTAATATAGATTTTTTTCTATCAAAATATGTATTATGTGTTTTATTTCTTTTCTTACAAAAGAAATAATATTCTTGATCACTTAAAAATATTTTAAAACTAAGTAATAAAAACATTCCCTCTAGTTAAATTTTACTTAACATCGGAATATAACTGCTCATTTTGTCCTAATTCTCCTATTATTAATATATCATATGTGTAAAGAATTCAAATTCTACACGAATTTATTATCTATCATAACAAGATTAAAAAATATTAAATTATTCAATATTATTCAATATATTAAAAATACAGTTTTTGAACCATATAAAAGAAAATTTTTCAACACATTTTTTAAAAACTAATTTGAATTAATTTTTTTAAAAAAAGTACTAGATAAAATCTTTATTAAATTTATTTAATCCAAGCTGATTCCAATTATTTTTCAAGATGTATTTAATTATTACACAAAATAAATTTCAATGATTTGGTTAAATAAGGTGATTTGTGAAGTCAGCGGTCAGCAATACTTAAAAAAAATTAAATTATTCACCATATAAATATATCCATTTATATGTAAGCAATATAATGGACATTAATGATAAAATATAATAAAAATTTACATTAAAAGTTTGAATGGTAATAAATTGATTTGCTAAGTGCTTTATTAATTAATTTTATTTTTACCGAAACCATGAGCAAAAGAATGAGTTAAATAGTTTCTATTTATCAATTTTTTTAAATATTGATGCCTAAAACCCTTTCTGTACTAATATTGGTCGATTCAAAAACAGGTTATATTTTACTAGAAACAACCATATTTTTATTTTAAAATGGATAATATTCTTGACTATCTCATAAAAAATAATCAATTCTTATAACCCAAGACTTTTATACTCAAGACTTTTGTTGTTAAGATAAATAAATAAAAATAACATAGATTGAGACCTTGAATCCTGGGTTTCCCATTAATGACAAAATTTTATTTCCTAAATTACATTAATTTGGAAAATATTAATTAAAATATTTTTCTAATACTTAAATGTTATTATTGTTTAATTAAACTAGAGCTATAGCTTTTTCCATATGTTAATCTTTCTTTATAATCTGAGATAAAAAATCATATGATTTTTAAACATAAAATTAGAAATGATGAAACGACTTTTATATAAGTAATGGCATCACAGCGATTTGTGCATACCTAATGCTAATTTAGAATATTAACCCTATATTGATCCTTGCAACTTTCAGGTCACATACTAATATGCCGACATTTTACCAAATAATCTTAGTTTTTCACACGATGACGTAATGTCTATGAGATAACCAATAACAATATTGATGGTAGTTGGCAGCACCATCAACCTGAAAAAGCCAAAGTAAATGCTTGCATATTGTCTGCAGATAGAAATCTACTCAACTATCCTGTACATTTGGGATTATTTGTACTTCTGTTGGTATTTACTAAAAAAAAAAAAAAAAAGCATACATATTAGCTCTGGGTTTTTATATCAATAATAACTATTTTTTTTGCATTTCAAAATCATTTTGGCTCTCTTTGTGTATGATACCATTTCGTGACTTTCAGGTTACAGTGGCTATTATGGTAGATTACAGTATATTTAATATAATGCTCATGCTTTCTTCTATTTTCAGATTTATATATTATGTACCCAAACTATGGATACAAAAATCACATAAAAATAAAAGGGAATCAGACGCATTAGCGGTAATAGATCCGAAGATTCTTTATTAGATTTATTTCTGAGAAAAAAAATGACGTAGCCCATTGGTCAATTTTTTGGACAACAGATGCTGCTGCAAAAAGCTGGGGAGGGATAAAGAAGATCCAAAAAATGAAATGTTCCAAATGCAACATACATCTTTGTTTAACGTCAAGTGCAAATTGTTTTATGAATTTTCACGTTTTTATGCTCAGAAATGAAAATATTGTAAGTCGTTTTTATTTCAAAGTTCCAAAGTAAATTAATTATACTAAAAATGTTTAAACTGGTAATTTTTTTTAAATCGCATATCAACATCTGGGCGTAACAGCCCCATGGTGGGCATAGCCCGACTGCCTACTGGCAGATTTCTGGACAGGAGATGTTCTGTTTTTACGGGGCAGGGCTTCAACCTTATGCCCAACGCTCTACAGTCATATTATAGACCGGGACCTACTATTTAAAGTAGATTCAAACCACTACAAACATCCATGGAACCGCTGGGAATCGAACCCGAAACATTTGGCGCCGAGCGCCTAAGCGCTAGCCACTCGGTCATCAGGTCCTAACTTGCATATATATATATATTTATTTATTTTATTTTTTCGTTCTAATGCAGCTGGCAACCAGCATATATATGTTTATAATTATTGATTTTCCTTTTCATAATTTTTTTTTATGTTCTTAAAAAAAAAAAAAAAATTCTTCCTATAGAAAGTTAAATGACTTGTTTGGATGTATTACAAATAACTTTATAATATTTACTCCAAAATATTACATGCTTTAATTTTATACACAAATTACTAAATTCTTAATCTACTCTTTCATTATTAATACTTTTAATATTCACTAAAATTTACAATTAAAACTGTTGTAAGCAATATCTGCTTTTTATTAATTTACCTAAAAATATGCAGATAAGAAATGGGAAAAGCTTTTAACTTAAAACATTTCCAAAGATATAGTTCAGTATTATTAAAACCTTCCCCACTGCATATTTTCCAAGTAAACTGAAATAACTTTAATTAAGAAAAGCAATTTATATTTTCCTACAGCAATCATCGCTGGAAGGGCTTCCTTGCCAAAGTCATGAGCTCTTTTTCTTAAGGAATGTGTTATATTTTAAGTAACATAAGTGCCCGAGGGAATGCTTCATTTTTACCGCAAACCTCCTCCAATAAAATCTTCCGTATTGATTTTTGGAAATTAAGCCACTTTTTCCTTATTTCCCCCTTATGCAAATGAAATGAACTATACATTTTTAAAAACGATAAATTCTTTCCAATTATGAAGCTAAGTGTGTTAATGCTGGTGTTCAACAACTTCCATTAAAGTAAAGGGCATTTGGGGAAGATGTTAGAAAAGGTGTAGCAACATGCTTTTTAAGAATTTAACTCCCAATGATCCATTTCATTTCTCAAAGATTTGCAAGCATTACCACGAAATGAAAAGGAGAGTCAATCAGTAATGAAAACATTATTAAGAAAATGTTTTACAACACATTAGTGAGAGAAAAGTGCAGTTTCTTTCTTACGAGAAATTTGATTATGAGACTCTCTCAGTTGAAATTAGAAGGCAAAGTGCGGGGAGTATTAAAATACTTTTCAAATATTGGGGGAAAGTATTTATTCATTTTCTTAAGTGACTAAAAGTAAAAGCTTTGGTCTTAGTCCCAAAACCGTTTTTATTTTCAAGTACACAACAATTTAATTTACTTATAGAGAGCAGAAAGCTTTCAAGGTTTTTTTAACATAAACACTTAAAATGTAAAAAAAAAAAAAAAAAAGTAATTTTATTCCCCATATTTCAGGTAATTATTTTCTGCGTTGTATAAAACTTAAACAAGACGCATTCATTCAATATTTCAAATACTTTCAACGATAAGTAAAAGTGAATATAATTCATTTTTCATTCTTCATTTAATATCATTCTTCATATAAATCTTATTTTTAAGGATCTCAATTAAAAACCTAAAAAATAATAATAGTAGTAATAGTAATAATATTTTTAACATAAATACTTGAAACTAAAAAGTGATAAATATTTCCTAATTTATTAGTAACAGTTCATTGCTTTGTAGTATGAAAATTAGAATTTTATTAAAAAAATTTATTTTCTGTATGTGTTCCGGTAATTTGTAGTATTGCATCACAAATATTTCAGCACAACAGAATAAAATACAATATTTTATTTTCAGCAATTACGTTTGCTATGTTCTAAATTATTAATTAATGACTTAATAGATGAAAGCTTTAAAATATAGCTGATGATTTTTTTTTGAAATAATAGTAAGTAATAATAGTTGAAATTACCAAAAATCTCTAAATATAAACATTGATCGTAACCATGGATGCTATGAATTGCTGTAAAGAAAACTGTGCTTGTTTAATTTGTGTTTGCATAAAAGTATATGATAATTAAATTAAATCAAAAGAATAGAGGATATCATATCTGTATCTCTGCACTCTTAGAATATCCCGTTTAAGAACACAGAGAACCATGTATTTATCAAAAGAGACGCCAGCTTAATACACTCTTATCACCACAAATATCATTTCTTAAATATTACTGAAATTAAGAAAAATTCTTGCCTTTCATCAGTTAAAAACATGGGAAATACTTTTGAATTGCATCGTAATCATTCAGTTAGACCTCCAATGAAACCTAACAGACACAGGTATTCAGCGATACTATACTAGTCCCTTGTATGTGATGCAATTAGAGACGTATCGCAAGAATTACAAATAGCCTAAATGAGTCATTCAATTTACTATTGAAAAGAGATGCCAACTCTCTATCTGAGTTGTCCCAAGTTTAAAGCGACGAAAGAATGTTGGACAGAATAAGCATCTGATTGGCTCGAGTTTTAGGTCTTTAGACTTTAGTATCCATTTAAAACTCACATTTAGTTTCAAAAGTTAAATTGGTCCTTGGAATTTTCCTCGTCCAGGAATTCCTTGCCTAATACTAATACAAAACAACATTATACATCTATGAATAAAGATTAGTTGGAATAATGTGGGTGATAAAGTGCCACCTTAATTTTGAATGGACATCCGTGAGTGTAGCATATGGGTGGGTGGGGGAAATCTTCAACAATTTTTGGATCTTCATTCCTTATCGAGTTTTAAATCAAATAATCTTGACTCGGAAACCTGAAATGTTACTCACTAGAATTCCAAGACTATATCGTCAATATACTAAAGAGTTTCAGACACTTTTGTAACGATTTGAACTTTCCCATGAATTACAATTAAATGAAGAAAAATATACCTAAATGGCATCAATTGAGAAAAGGTTTTAATTATCGTACTCATCACTAAAATTATTATTTGCTTTAATATACTGCTAGAAAATAAACAATGTATCGAAGGCTATATTTTTCCCTCTTTACGATGAGAAGAGAAATACTTTTATTCGTTTATTACAAAGAATTTTAATTTCCCGGTTTTAATATTTCTACATGTGAATAAATATCATATTGTTGTATTCCCTGAAGAGTACAAGAAAATCAAATATCGTGGTGTTCCCGAATAAGATTGGCTATGTTGATTGCCACCTCGGAGTATAAATAAATCCTCTTGAAATGAATGGTGCAGACAATGCATGGAAATAAATAACATGTATAACAAAATAGGAAAGAAACATCAAAATTTACATTTTACCAGGCAAAAGGGGTAAAAAATGCATACCCAACAAAGGTTGGTATAATTATTATAGTCCAAGTCGCATCTCATACCTTAAAAATAAAACCCGCCACCCCCTCCACCCCAAAAAAACTACAGCAAAATCTTTAAACATTCCTATAGGAACTGTAAAATTAATTAATTACAGCTGTTTTGTTTTGATTTAAATCTAATCAAAACAAAACAGCATGATGCACACAGGCTAATGCCAAAACATGTTTCTCAGCGTAAAGACTATGTGCAGATTGCTGTATGAAAATTATTTGGCAGTTACAAAATGGAAATATATAGTTATAATGGTTTAAGAATAGATATGAAAAAGATTGATTAACTAACGAAAAGGCCAAAAATTTTGATTCACAGAAAACAAGGAAAGTTTTTGCTAAAGGTTTTATGATTATTACTGGATTCTCTAATAATGGAAAACTAGGAAGGAAAGAAAATAAAAATAAATGCCAATACTAATTCTGATAACTATCAGTAATATATTTTAACACCTACTTTCAAAGAGTACATTCCATTACTTTACCCAAACAATCATCATTGTGTTAAGTTTCATTAGGATAAGACTACCAGACATACCTCTAAATCTACTGCTCTATAGTATATTAGGAAAAACAAATGGGAAATGAGACCGAAATTGAGACTATTCTATTTAACTGTATCCAACCCAAGACCCTTAATGTGTCTCCTACGGATAACTCCCCATTTGGACTTTCAAGTCCTGCAAGATCTTTATAAGAACATCTCAAAACATTGTGGTACAGGATTAAAACAAAATCAACCTTGATATCTTATGAAGAACAAATTTATCTTATAAATAAAGATCTAATATAATCTAATGTAATAAATATCTAAAACAAAAGGGCTATTAGACTGAACATATTAGAAAATAAAATTATCCTTGTTTGCCCATATATATATATATATATATTTTTTTTTTTTTTTCAAAATAGGTTTAATATTGCGTGAACACTCTCTGTAGTGTAGTTGGTTTCCGTTGAAAAATATAAATTTGAGATATAAATTTAATCATTTAATCCTCTCGCCACATTTAATCTTTGGCTGTTTCCTGCATTCAATAACTTTCTTCATATCATTTCTAGGAAATGATGTCTTACATTTATTTATTCGTTTATTATAGCTATTTAGTTCTTGCAGTTCAATTTTAAGCATGAAATCTTAACATCTTTTGCAATAAGCGTTATATTATTTCTGTCTGTATATATGCAACGAATTTAGAGCCGCTCGTTTATTTATAATAATCTGAAAAGCATTAGTTTTTATTACGCATTTACAAATAAGGGAGTATTTCAAGTTGTTTCGAGCTGCGTTATTGAAAATGTTTTATCTCCTTTTTAGGTGTTTATGGACAGTAGCGTATAAAATTGGACTAAAACCAGTAATGGGATTTTTGTCTACATACTAAAGACTACTCCAAAAAAAGAAAAGGCACTTATTTGTTTTCAAAAGATTGATCCTTAATTGTTTTTCTTGAAATATTTCTTTTAATAATGGTTTCTTGATTTTATGTTATTGTCATTGATATTAACGAAATCAGTTACAAATTTAGCATTATCCAGGGCTAACTAAGGGGAAGGATGTTGTCCTTCAACGATGAAAAGAAGGAATTTGTAATCCTTTTTAGTAACTAAATCTTTCGTAAAAAAGAAAACTAGATAGAGCATCATTACATTTGAAAATTCAATTACCAGACAACTAGGATCCTTGAGCTTTCTCAGTGAGTCTTCAGTGAGTTATCAGGTCATGAAAAACACCTTATTATAATACCAGATAATCAACAACCCAATCAGCAATTCTTCTGTTAGAAAGAGTGATATTCTGGCAGGAATACAAGTTTAATTGGTTTTGTTTGATTGGTCGCTCTGCGGTCATTTTGTGCACACTTTAGGCTAATTAGACCAGGACATACAGTTTATCGTGGATTCCGAACCACTAACAGATATTCATGCCACTGCCAATATAAGATTGAAAAAAATTACTGCTTTCATGACAAGTCTTTTCAACTACCGTGCCTAAATTTGTGTTTATGGAACAACACAAATGTTATGGAATTGGAGATGTTAAACATCTATAATTCCATAGAAAGACTCAAACCAAACAACGAACCCAATAATACTGATGAATTATTTTCATTTGATCATTAACTATTGTTAGCCAGAGTTTTTCATTTGGTGCTATTTAAACGATGATAGGAGGGCAATTTAAACATATTATGTAAATTTTTTCTGTTAGAATCTCAAATATTACATATATTTAGAAAATTCATTCATTTTAAGAATAATTAATACATCAAAATTTACGGCTTTTTATAGTAGCAACATTTAAAAGAATATTGTGTTAATTAAATATGTTTAATTTAAATTATGAAAAATATCTAATAGCTTTTATCTTTACCACAAACATTACGATTGTAGCTCTATAATAACTTTTAGTACAACAGCCACTGTGAAAAACAGATTATTTTGTATTCGAAAAAGTATTCAAAGAAACACGCAAAGAAGAAAATAAATGAGAAATTACTTTTAACAGAAAAAAAACTTTTTTTTTTTTATTACTTACAAAGATTTCGTTTCTAAAATATTTGTTTTATTTTAAAGGATCATTCTTTATTTAGGAAATTATATTTATTCTTATATTATCATATTACGCGTCTTTGTTATAATACTGGGGGAAATGGGGAACAGTAGCCTTAGGGGCAGATGAACAATCTTCAAATCTATTCAATTATCAAGCAACCGCGTAAAGGCTAATAAAAAAGATAATAGGAATATTGGATTTGTCATAGCAGTTTATTTTAAAAATAAAAGCTTGTATTTAATATAAAATTGATTTTTAAGGATACTGAAAAAAAAAAAAATTAAACGTCACATTTAAATTTATCAATTGAAAGTAACTGAGTTAAAAAACGATTGAATAATTCTTCTGAAAAGATAACATAGTTTTATCTCTTAATGCTAAATATAATTTGTTGGCATACATTCTGAAATGGTTTTAATATAAATTTCTCAATGTTCTGAAATATGTGGCACTGTGGACCATCGTCAGTTGTACTTACGAGCTTTATAATTTATGCATTTTTTAAAATGTTGAATTGTTTCGAGAATTAAATTTTTAATAAATTTTTAATCATTGGCATATTTTGCTGATAATTAGCATATTTTGTTTATATGCCTGACCAAGTGTAACGCAGTTAGAGTACATATAGTTTTTCCTTCTGCAAGAAAATTTTGAATGTTCATAGCGTTGACGGTTGAAACATCTTATTGCTGTTGCAGAGCAATTAAGATATCAATTTTAATGCTTTTAGATGAATAGAACCAACAAATTTGTCTATTAAATGTTTTAAATGTGTCTATTAAATGATCAAATCCATTTTTATCCTATGTACAGAATCGACACTTTTATCACGTAATTGCTGCTCTATTTCTTCATCAGTGGCCCACATTAAATCTGGTTCGAATATAAGAACATAATAGGTATTAAATGTCTTAGATACTTCGACACTTATGTCAAGGTTAAGCAACTTCTTCGCTGTTAAAGATGCATTAGACTGAGCTGTTGTGTGTGTTCGATTAATATACTGCCAGATCTTAATTATTTTTACTAAATTTCAGTCACCACTTATAACATGCAATCTCTTATAAATTTGTAAAGAAGATATCTTTGGGAGATTATTTTCAATTAACTTACACAATATGGTTGTAACAGGAAGTTCACAGAGAGTTGGATAGTGACAAATTAAGGCCTTCGTGAGAGAACAATTTTTTGAGGTATGATAATGCATACAATTGAAAAGGAATTTCGGATTCAGATCGCATTACATACATTGGAGCCCAACGAGGAAAATCAGATTCCTTCGTCAGTGCTGATGACCTATACTATCAGAGCCACTGCCTGGAACGATCTTCACCCATACCGCGATGTCTGATAATCGCCAGCCGATTGATACCTTTGGAAACTAGATATACCAACCTTCTACCAGAAGCGAGAACTAAAGAGCTGTATTGACCACACAAGAGTCGTAACTCGCCTGAACTCAAATCTCCAGATTCCCCTTTTTCTGGGCCACGGATCGCCACGTACTGTAAACATGTGGGTCAGAATACTGACAATGTTGGTTAAACAAATCGAAACAAATCAAAGATAATCAATAATGGAAAATAAATATCAGCAGAATCATAACTTTTATATTTATGAAAAACAAAACGATACAGTAATAGATTCAATACAAAAGAACCAGTAATAGGTAAAATGCATGAAAATAATGTGTCGTATCAATTTGGTATGATAATAGTGAGATCTGTTGTCTAGACGATGTAGAAAAAAATAAAGAGAAGATAAAAGAACGGTGGCAAAGATCAATGGGTCGCCCCGGGGTCGTGATACCCGTATGATATCTAAAAGATATGTGTCCCTGAGGGGTATCCAGTGATCAGATTAGAGCGGCTCACTTCACGGAAGCACATAAAATGTTTCATTTTTCATATATGCATTGAATATTGAGTTATAGGAAAATTACTGGTTAATCGGAAATTCTCAAAGGAAATCAGAATAAGAAAGGCAAATCATAAATAGTATTTTTAAAATGAAACAAAATGCACTATCATTAATTTTAAAAACATAGACTTACTAGAAAATTATAAAAATATCAAATATAAGTTAAAATTTAATATCTACAATTAAAAATATTTTATTTATTCACTTTCTATTTTTTTTTTTTATTCTGTGTTTACTGTTTTATAATTACTACATCATTCATATTATTATTTTAAATATTTATCTTGATTTCAATCCAGTTAAAATGTAACAGATGAAAGAGATTTCTTTGGAGACAAAGTAGCAGCTAAGAAAAATTTATTATTATATAAAAATATAAGTTAGTAGTTTGAAAATATAAGAAAAGTATCAATTTTGAAAGTTTTAATCTATCTTATATTTCTTGTATACAATAAAATATCAAATATCTCTATATAAATACTAAGCAAATCATAATAAATAGACATAATTTATATTCACAGTTTATCTATATTTTATTACATTTTAAATAAATGTAGTAATAAAAGCTTTTTGTGATGGAGGAAGTATTGGTATATAAAGGAAACCTAAAAGTTTATATTTATTTTCTGACGAATCTTGTTCCGATTTGTAACCAATAATTTTGAAGAATTTGAAAGCATTCAAACATTTTCTTTCTTTAGTAGGATGAAGTCCTTAGAACGAAATATGAAATTTTATTCTTATTTCTATAGTAGTTTTAAGCATACTTTAAAAAAATGCCTATTTTAAAAATTTTTAGGTGAAAATCTTTGAAGCTAACACATAAATCCTTCCTTTTTTTCATGAATCTGCTGTATGTTGCAAGTTTACCAAAAGCAAACAGTTACTATACTTAGGAAAAGTTTGTAAAGCTTTCCAACTGTGGTTAGAACGTTGGAAAAGATTAAAATCAATCCGAAGCTTCCCTCGAGTTTTTTATTGAGTTTGGTGACGAAAGAAATAACAAGAGCTGTAGAAAAAAAAGGTGGGGAACGTCAAACTTAAAGAATTACTTTTTGAAGAGATGCCTTTGATAACAATTCACTCTACAGAGCTAGAAACAAGGAATAAGATCCTTGGTCATCTTACACTCAGGCCTTTGACAAGGTGAAGAGAAAGGTACAAAAGAAAAGCAAATATAAATGACAGAAAAGTCTCAAAAATTGGAACCAGCACGTTTATTTTCCTTTTCGAGGTATAGTAGTTTTCATTCGTTTTTATTTGTTGCTTTTCTAGTAATTCTGTCGTGTTTTTCTGATGTTTCAAGAATGAGTGAAGCTTTTTTTTTTATTATTATTTTTATCTTTCGTTTTTTTTCTTCTTGTTCTGAATTCCCTTTGGGCTACAATCAATATTTGAAACGCCAAAGTCAAAAAATTTTTTCCTGCTTTCCTCTTCACATTTTCAGAACGAAAATCTGAGTTTACTGTTGTGCTGGAAATTTTTCAACCAATGACTTTGAGTAACGGAATTCAAAGTTCACAAAGAATGAGGGAAGCGACAATGTTTTTTTTTAAAAGCAGTAGAAGAATGTTTTCTTTTTAGCAGCACAAAAAATAGTTCATGTGTTTAAGGTGCCATTAAATTTTAAAAGGTATAACATATTTAAAGTGTCACTATTGTAGAAATAAAGTAACCAAGAGAAAAATCGAGAACGGAATTGTTCAATTGAATTAGATGGAATAAATTTTATGTTGGGATTGAAAACATTTTCACCATTTGAATAACAAGAGTTATAAGCTCTTAAATGAAAAGAATTCTTCATTACCAAATTTTCAAGTTTATAAAAACCATATGAGCACTTTTCAAAAATTTTACGAATATCAAAAGGAATAATGAATAAGATGTTACAGTTATTATTGCAGATTTATTTCTTAATTTCTTAATTTACTGTTTAATTTAATTTAGTTGCAGAACTACTTAGTATAAATTAAGAAATTCAATAACTTTGCAATTCAATAACCGTTATTTGTAAGAGTCAGAATAAAAGAATTTGGTTAAAAAATTCATCGATTTCAAATATTCCTGGGAAAAAAAAATTTAAAGATGTAATTTAAGTATTATTACCAAAGCTTTAGGTATTATCAACTTTATAAAATTCAATTCAGAGGAAGCCAAAATTAAAAGAATTTACTCCGGTGCTGAAAGTTAAAGAATTTGCATATTTTGTCAGTTTTTCTGGAAATGTATTAAACGAAAGACAAAGGTAATGCTTCAAAACAAAGATTCAAATATTTAGTCGAATACGTAAGCATATGCGAGTGTGTGGGCGACATATATAGAGGAAAAATCTTTGTAAGCACCCATGGCAATTTCGTCCTTTGCTCTCTTATAGATATCGCAGAATTTTTGTGTTGTCTTTTTTTCCCCCCTTCTGCAGCATTCAGATAAATACAAAAACAAAGAGTTAAAATGCGTAACACTAACGTATCGGTGATGAAATGAGGTTCCGAATATTGTGAAAACTAAAAGAAGGTCAGTCTTACATGCAGATTTCTAGATAGTTAAATGTAACGCCCAGAGTTGTTTCTAAATTATGGAAATATAAGAATATCGATCTACAAGACCGGGATTTAGGGAACATGGATTCAAGATTGTTCTACAATATCCATAACAACCAATGAAGATCAATATTTGTTCATTACAACGAGCAGTAAAGAAGTATGACTGATTTTCAGTTCTCTCACAAGTTTCTTTCATGCTGCCACAGGAACCTATGCTTCAAGAGTTACTGTTTCCAGTAGGCTATGTCAAAGTTTGCGTTTTTCTCAATCTTGCGAACAGAAGAACCAGCTTTGTATAGTGTAGAGATCAGTGGGAGACTGTTCTACTCAATGAGGAGCACCATTTTAGATTCCACCGATTCCTGAACTGGGGACCTGATACATTTCCTTCAATATTAAAAAAGACATCGCTATGGTCTGGGTAAGCATCATATTGGACGGGCGTACAGACCTGCCTATCTTTGACAAAATCTCAGTGATTGCTGTGAAGTATAGTGAGGAGTTCGTAGACCCATATGTTCTCATTTTCAGGTTAAAGCCCAGATTTCATTATGATGTACGATAACACAAATCCACATATCTGGTTCATGAATATCTCGAAAATAATACGCCGAATGTATTGGCCATCCAGATCTTCATAACTAAATTCAAGAAAACATATTTGAGACACACTAGGGAGAGCAATAGTAACTCGTCATTAACTGACTCTGAGAATCGTCATTGACTGAGAATCCTCGAGGTCCTAAAAGTAGCGTTAAGGCTCGTGCCCACCGAGGTGAGAAGATTTAAGCGACAAGATTTGACCAATCACTAGCCTCACCACGTTCGCTTGAAACCGGTTTGCAATCCGCCGCTACGAGTTGACCAACTTTCAACTCGAAGCGGAACTTCACTAGGCGTAATGCTATTTCTGGCATTTCGTTGTGAAGGGGTCGAACAAATTTTTCTCGCTTGCCGCTTGAATCTTCACGTCTCTCGCTTCGGTGGAAGGAGCCTTTACGGTAGAAGGGGGACAGACTACCAGAGATTCATTAACTATCTTATTTCTGGTATGAATTCAAGTTGTGAGAATTATGTAATTCTAAGAGGGGATCATACTCCCTTTAGCCATTTTTTTTATATTTTCATTTCTGTTTTAGACCTTCTGCTTCTCATTAATCTTAAGCTCAACAATGCAAATGTAACATAAAAATTGTGAGACTAATTTTCGCTAATTTAACTATGTGCATATCTAATTTTATTACTATCTCTCAGTTACTCTGTAGATAGTCAACCAAAATCGAAAATTCACTTTATGTACACCAGTCTTTTGTTAAATAAGAAAATATTTTATTTGAAAATCCTTCAATTTTTCAAGAAATACAAAATATATTCAATATTTAAAAATATTTAACATTCAATTGCAGTAATCATAAACAGCTTTGATGATAACTGTACAGAAAATTTTTGTCTTTGCTTGCACACGTTTTTGAATTAAAAAAATTTTTTTTTTTTTAAGGTTTTTGAATTTATTTCTTTGAAATTTCAGTACATTTTTATATTGCATTAAATAAAGTAGCTTATCGTACAACTTATCCAAAAAAAGCTTTTTCATTTCCTTCTAATAATGTCGAAATCAAACTTCTTGTTTTTTTATAGTTTAAAAACTGAAAAAAATTAAATTTCGTGCCCTTTAAATTGTTTTCAGCACAATCCCAAAAAGTAAAGTCTAAAAATAGGTAAATGTGTCGCATTTTAAATATTACTAATTCAATATGGATTATTTATTTTACAAATCCCATGCACTATGTAACATATGTTTGGAGAATTAGTGTTGTAATCAATCCAATGTTCTTAAAGGATAGATAAATTTGTATTACTGGAAAATAACAAATTTTCGGGAACCCACTCCAACTATTCATTGTAAAAAAATCACATTTGCTTTCTAAATGCTTAATGTTATGATTTATTAGTTTAAAACATGTAAGCCTTAATTCCTGTTAAGCCGTATCCAAACGAAAGACTATTCTGTTTCACAGACTAATTATAAGCAGATTTGAGAGAACCCTCAGAGAGAATCATGTGTCTCGACCCCGCTTCGACCAGAGTAGGTTTATTCTGCACATCAAAATGATTCTTGCGGGTTCTATCACTCACATTAGAGATAACGTGGTTGTTTTTCGAGATCAAACGGAGACACGGTAGCAAGATCGCATCTCCCGCGTGGATGCCGATTTACATGCTAATAAGGCAGAAAATAAAACAATTTTTGCACCTGTTCCTCACCTCCTTCAACACAAGCAGTTTCGTTAGGGGATTGTTTATTACAAAAGTATTTGAAACTACCAAGCAATGCCGAGTTAAATTGAAAAAGTATAAAAGGACAATAAAAACACCTTTGCAAATTGAACTTGGACAATAGAATTAAAAACAAATTTCTTGATTTCAATTTAAAATACCTCCATACCTCTTTCCTCAAATCTGAATTGAATAGATATTTAGTGAATGAATTAGTGAAGTTATTTAATTTAATTAATTGTTTCATATGCATTGTCAGAAAATGTATCGTACGTCAAAATAAGCTACTATCAGTGTACAAGAATTATAGTAATCAATAGAATTTTAATATGTTTTTTTTTTTTTTTTTAGTTATCCTAGAATCTGAGGCTTATGAGGTGTGAAATATTTTCATAGATCGTGAATCGTACCTAAATGACCGAGGCTTTTAGTAAAATCGAATAAAGTTATTAAAAATAAAATTTTTTTTTACTATTTTAAGGATCATATTTATTGTCAATTTTTACTATTTTAAGGATCCTATTATTGCCCATTTTTACTATTTTAAGGATCCATTTACAATCCTCGGTTGATTGAAAGAAGGATATTTTTAAAAATACAATACATTTTTTTTTTTTTTGAGGAAATCAATTTTTAAAATCCTATTTCATAAATGCAAATAAAAAATATCAAAATATTTCAAAATATTAATGAATACTAAGCAAAACTTTAAGAATCAATGCTTATTAGCCATTTTGTTATCTGAAAAGATATAGTAATATTGATAGTAGAAAATAAAAAAAAAAAGATAGTAAAGACAAACTGAAAAAGAAAAATTGCGGTAAGGAAAAAAGATATTTTTATATTTATTTTGACGAAATTTATTTTCTGTTGTTGAAAGTTTACGAATAAAAGACAAATCATTATCATTATATTATAAAAGAAACAATGAAACATTTGAGAAAAAGATTTTTGAGAAAAAGATATCAAAACATTTGAGATATTTTATTTATATACAATTTTATTCAAGTGATCATAGCTTGTTTGATATCCATATTATGTATTAATTAATACTCAGCCCGATTCGTGGCTCATTGGCAATGCTCGCCGCTGGTGAGCGTTAGGGTGGAGGTTCAATCCACTGACGGCTTTGTTGAACACATTGTTTCAAAAACAAAGATACTCGATGGCGTTTCGGATGTTCAACATATTGCCTTGTTAGTCGGAATACCTGGTGGCAGTTTTCCCGGTTTTCTTCCATACGATACGTAAATAGTATGGATAGCTCCCCCTAAATGTCCTTCCGCAAGGCAACTGCCCTCATTCTTTCGCACCAACGGGCCAACTCAGACTTCTACCTACAGGTGCTCCATCACAATAGAAGTTACCCCCCCCTTTCCTTCTTTCATGAGACCACCCGGGTTTTTGAACTTGGTCTAGATGTTGCTGTCCCACACGATACCCAAATGCTGGATAGTTCCCCCTGAATGTCCTTCCGGAAGGCGTTCCCCCCCCTCCCTTCTTCAATGTCATGGATCCAAGTCAGATTTCTACCTGCAGGTGTTCCATCATAACAATAGCTGCCCACCTTCCCTTCTTTCATGAGACCATATGGGCTCTTGGACTTAGTCTAGATTTTGCTGTCTACCAAGTCGGATAAGAAAAAAAAATAATACATTATTACTTATTAATTACCTTCAACTTTCAATGTTTGAAAAATGTAAACATATTCAAATTACTTGATGAAAAGCAAAGGTTATAGATTGTTTTACAAATTATTTAGGCCATGTTAATACTGTTTTTAGATAACATAGTAACAAAAAACCTGACGGGTGCAATTAATGAAAATTTGAACTTAAATTGATTAAGTATAGCTTGATTAACGTGTTAGCACTCATTTCCTCGAAGCAATTACTAAAATACATAAGATAAACCTCAAAGCGTTTTTGATAATAAATTGATTAACATTTTATGAAGTTTATCATTTGTATTTCATTAAAGAATTACAACATTATAAAATTGCAAATACAAAAATATTAAGGTTTGTTAGAGTAATCAAAAAATTTTTAAGATATTTCATGCTGTTTTCTTGAAAAAAAATATTCTGTAATGGAAGGTGGCATATTTTGTAATATCATTGAGATAAATATGTTATGAAATACTTATTCTTATAAAAAATTATTTTAAGCGTTTTTGTTTAAAGTTTTAAAATAGCAATATTTAAAAAAATAAAATTAAAAAAATATATAAATTATCGAACATTATAAAATTTCAAATGCAAAAATATTAAGATTTTAAAATTTGCCAATGTAATCAAAATAATTTTAAGGTATTTGATGCTGTTTTCTTTAAAAAATGGAAAGTGACATATTCTTTAATATCATTGGGGAAATAAATATGCCATGAAATATTTATTCTTATAAAAAAATAACGTTTTTTTTTTTTAAGTTTTAAAATACAAATAATTTAGAAAAAAAAATAAAATTAGAATTATTGTTTTATACATATAGAATAACTTGTCTGGATAGATAAGCACTTTTAGTTAAAAATAACTGAAGCACTGGGTCAATATAACAGAAGGGTAATTTTCAACATTATCAGTCTCATTCATAATTTTATGAGTAAAAAAGCATGCAATTTTCATGATGCGGAATGTGACATCATTCTTTCATCATCATCTGAATCAGTCATCATTTTGATTTGCATTTTAATGGTATTAATTTTGATCTGTGATAGACAGAACTCAATCTATACTATTCCTCAATCTTTTTCAACAGTTTTACTTTGCTATTCTAAACATCTTGTGGTAAAACTTCGATGCACACTATAATCGCAAAGCTTCTGTAGCATGCTGAAGTTAATTTTGAAGGTATAGTTGAAATAAGCCCCATGTCAACTTTACGACCCCTATGTTTCAGAAAGGAGAGCCCTTTGTTAGGAAGTCCGCGCAATAAAAGAAATAGCGTTTCGACCGTTAATTTTACCACTTCCGAAATATCGTTTCCTTAAATCCTGCTTGATGTGTTTCCGATCCCTAAGCTGCCATTAGTCACAATAATGTTGAATAAATGTGTCCGCCTTAAATAAAAGGCAGGAAAAATTGATTTCGTCTGTGGGGCCACCGCAGCGGTGAATTCCTTCACTTCGATGGATTGTTTTTAACAGTTGTAAACAAAGAGGTTGGACAACTTTTAGTTAATATTTGTAATGGACTGTTAATTAAATAGTTTCTGAGTGCACTTAATCATTAATTTTATGTAGATAATAGATTTTGTATCAACTAAGCTTTTCTTATAGTTATAGGGTAATTCATTTAATAAAAAAAAAGAGAAAAATGTATTATTCTGTTGATAAATAATTTTGAATTAAAAGTTTTAAAATTGTCTTTTTAAAGTAAAGCAAAATTATATTCATGAATTGTACAAAATACGTTTAAAATTATATATGTAATATAAAATAGAAAGTGAAAGTAATTATAGTACTGTTCCTTTCCTTTTTTTTTTTTTTTTTTTTTTTTAGTAATCAAACAAAATAAATTAAATTAAGAATAAGTAAAAAGAATATATGACGTAAAAATCATATAAAAATATGTGACAGATTAATTGTGAATTATAAACGAATCTTGCCTGTTTTAAAATTTTATAATACTGTAGCATTTTTTTCTCACGAAAAGAGCTTTAGTATTTCATTCTCAGGAGAGAGGAATGTATGTTATTTTAAGAACCCATCATTCAAATTTGACAGCAGACAAGCAGTACTGTAGGTAGTTATATTACATGCAAATAAAAGTTTTGTACAAATGAGAAAAACCTGTAACTCAAATCTGTATAAAGAGACTCAGGAATTAGCGAATGTCTGCGCGACCTTCACAGGTCGAAACAACTACAAATTTAATATGAACTAAAAACCATGAGTTGTTCCACAGTGATTGGGGATAGACCACGGGCTGAGAAATGTCTACTCAATGCGAAATAAGAGAAGCTGACCCCTTCCCACTTTACGGATAATCTTAAAATGAATATTTTTTGTTGGTGAAGAAAGAATTCTGCAACAAATCTGCAACCAAGTATAGTTTTTCTTTTTTTCTCTGAAGTGAGGCCGGAGATTCCGCCTGTTTTTCAAAATGAATCCCCGTGTATCACGCCGCGTGATACTAGTCTTCGTGTATCACGCCGCGTGATAATTAAAGGTCTGCCTCGTGCTTCACGCCGTGTGATAATTAAGGTCTGCCGCAGACCACGTATTCAACTACGTAGACTCAAGAAATCTAAAAATCTCTGACCTTGAAGTGAACTGTGTGATTTAATCGTGCATTTGTGAATCAAATTTAAATCTTTAATTTTCATTTATTGTAAATAATAAATTATAATAATCGAGAGTTCTGTATTTGCATATATATAGTGTTTGTAATTAAAAATTAAAGTGTTCCCAAGATCCTGAAAGTGGCCTTCTTCTTGAAGTCGTTATAGGGTCTAGTATAGGCCGAGACGTTACAATACAAAAAGTGGCCTTCTTCTTGAAGTCGTTATAGGTCTAGTATAGGCCGAGACGTTACAATACAAAAAGTGGCCTTCTTCTTGAAGTCGTTATAGGTCTAGTATAGGCCGAGACGTTACAATACAAAAAGAAGATATATTTGCAAATAAGAAAGACAAAAAAAAAAAAAAAAAAAAAAAAAAATCAATGGAACTTGCATTTGCCTTATTATTTATCTAAAGGCATTTAAAAATACAATCAGAAGCTATGATTATTACTTTCATATCTAAAAAATTGTATTACAGACAATCTTGAATTAAAAATCAAAAATCGATTTTTGATAGTATCACAATTCTTTGCATCATGTAAATAAAGATGAAGGAGAATCATGCGTTATTCAAAAAACAAAATTACACTTGTCTGCTATAAAATATTTTTAAAGGTTTAAAATTCAGTATTTTCTTATTTATTTAAAGCATGGTTTTTTTTTTAAAAAACTTACCAAACATGCCACGCATTGTACAATAAATACAGCGTATGATGCAATTTCTTTCCTGTATTAAACAAATCTTGAAAATGAATGTATATGAATTTTATATTTCCCTGAAATAATTTATTTCTGGAATTAGAAATTCTAAGTTACTAAATTTAGTTAATTAAAAAAAAATAAATAAATTTCAAGCATACTTGCTATAAATTGGATGAAATGTATATATGAATTAAAAATATCCACCACGCCAAAAGCATTATCCTTAATTTTTTTCTCTTTATTTCATTAAAATTTTTATTTAAAATTTTTTTATTTTTATCCTTTAGTTTATAAAATATTTTTGTAAAATGTGCTAAAGCAGAATTTTTGTGATTTCCCAAAAGACATAAAAATAAACAGATTTGTTAAGACGATGCAATATTTTTCAAAAGAGACAGTCTTCTCTCTCTTAACTAAATTATTTTCTTTATAAAAATATATTGCTTCACAACTCTGCCAGAAATTCTTTACTTCACTTTACTTTATTTACAATTTTTCGAAAAAAAAAAAATTACTTTTATTACAAAAATGCATAGATAATAAGAAAAAAATTGCAACTCTTCATATTTTATCAAATTCACGCGCTATTTGGCAAAATATTTTTGCGAAGCGAAGAGGTTTCGCGTTACCTGTAATTTCAAAAAAGGAAGAAGGAACGTAACAATACAAAAACTCGAATTGAAAAATTTATTATTTTATAAAACAGGATTAGAAAATTTAAAGATAAAAAGGACATAAGCCTTTTTGATTTTATGAGAAAAGTTCCTTTTAAAGAATACACAAGAGGAAATAATATTCTTCCTGAATAATTTGCAGGATTCAAAAACGGAGCTGTATAAGACCCATTTCCTGCAAAATGAACCTCCTAGAAACAATATTTTTTATGCCCCTTTATTCAAGAATTTGAATAAAAGAAAATCGAACTATTTCGTTTGAAGTATTCTTTGATATACAAAGGCAAAAAATTACAATGTTATTGCGATTTCGTACGCCTGCTTTTATTTCGATTTAAGTCCATTACATATTTCCGGTATGTTTTAGAAATCATACATATTCTATTACTTTAATATGCGAGCTATAAAAATTGAATACAGATATCTTATTCAATGGAATAGCGGGAAAATGGTAAATCAGTGAGTGCACTATATTAAAAATCTTACAAAGGCTAAAAGTTAAACTGGAATTCAATTGTAACAACTGAATTTAATATAATATGTTTGCTCGTTTTGAAGGAATAAAACCTGCATGAAATTTTTATATCTTGTTTACATCTAATCAACCATTGAATTATTGAGATTCTTTAAAGTACCGATGGTTCATTAATTTGCCTTTGTTAAAGTTCTTCTTTTTCATGCATATTTGCTTCGAGATTCTTTCAAGGTTTATTACATTTCCTTTAAATACATATCGAGAGAATATTAAACGTTACAAGAAATGAAGAGTGACATATTTTTGCAAAATTGTTGATAAATAAAATATATTTTGTATCGAGCAATTTAAATGATAAAAGTAACGTTTTCTTTGAAATAAATTTCACGGTATTTTCATATAATTAGAAACATTTAAGTTGCTTAATAAAAGGTTATCGAAACGAAATTCTCAATACAATTTCGATAAAAAGGATAAAAATTGGAAATTTTAATTAGTGCTTCAAACTTGCTGAAATTCTAGATTCTGCAAGTACTAAAGTAAAAAAAATAATTGAATTATAGTTAAAATACTAAGAAGGCTGAAAATTGCGATTGACAATTTAAAACTTTTAAAAATGATTTTAATTAAAATAAAACTTTTCGGCTGTAAGACAAATTTCTCCAATGTAAGAAATAACTTCGCTTTTTCGCTATTGAATAGTTAATAAAGTTTTTTCATAAGAACAGCAGGGTTATTCTTATAAAGAAAAAGCAATGCATAAAAAGATGCTTTTGTTTAATTCCAGTATGTATTAATACTGTGCCCGACGCGTGGCTCAATGGCAACTCGTGCCGCTGGTGAGCCTTAGGGCGAATGTTCATTCCACTGGTGGCTTTGTTGTAGACACTGTTTCAAAAAACGAGAAAACTCGACAGCTTTTGTGATATTCAGCACCTTGCCTCGTTAGTCGAACAAGTTTTTCTGATTTTCTCCCATACAATATGCAAAGACGGGATAGTTCCCCCTAAAATATCTTACCGAAGGTACTGCCCTCCTTCTTCAGAGTTACGGAGCCAAGTCAGACATTGTGGTAGTGTACAAGCCCAGTATTGACAGCCAGACTGCTTGGCAAATTGGTGGAGATTTTCCGGCTTTTTCTCCCACACTATACACAAAGTTCTTATGTTTTACACAGTAATACATGGTGTCTCTTGGAAAAAGAAAAATTGTTTTGTTAGTGTTTTTCCTCCCAATCAATAATGTTTTCCCGCATCTACTTTCTTTTAGGTACTTTTCCTGTTTTTCAGCATGCATCAGCCACACACAAATTTTAAATACGAATATTGTGCTTGTAAATGGAGGCAGACATTGTGGGTAGCGCACAAGCCTAGTATCCAGACAGCTTGGGAAACTGGTGGGAATTTTCCATGTTTTTCTCCAACACAATACACAATTCTGGAGAAATTACACATATATGTCTTGGGTTTTTCATTCGGGGTTGATCTCGGCTCCTAATTATCCTAATACTCAGTTCCTAAATATCATATTACTGAGATAATTATCATTGCTCAGTCTGAGTAAATTAAATGAGTAATCTGCTTGTCAAGTTGCTTGGGTAAGGTTAAACAAGTGAATAAGAAATCAGAACATAATTTTAAAGAAATGTTTATCATTCTGAGTTTCCTTTTTTGAAAATCTTTCTAAGATTTCTCTTTTATAACTCAATTGATTTTGTCAAAAAATCTTGTACTAAAATATTTTTTTCCAAAGCCTATTTAAACCATCTACTACAGAAATGAACGTTAAATGTACTGGAACATTTCAAAATATTCCAAATACATAACAGAAAAACTTTACTCTAAGTTAGCATGGAGTATTACAAAAACTTCTATAAAGACTACATAAAGGCAGATTTATGAAATAGTCTCTAAATTGCTTAAATCTTTAAAAATAGTCTTGAATAAGAAACAGGAAGGATATGAACTGAGGAGTATTAGAAAACATTTGGAAAATGACATTATTCTTAGAACAGAATGCCACTGAATATAAATATACAATCTCGACATTAGGAAATGATATACAGCACGGAAATCGAAATATCGTAGAGCCATTGAGCAAATGGATTTCATGAATTATTTGTTATACCATTTGTGGCACATGGATATAAACGAGCAATTCATTTTCAATATGTACCCTTAATACATCAAATAGTCAGTCTCTTTACTTCCTCGTACAACTGGAAATGATATTGATACAGACATTTTGGTCAAACTTCTACCAGTTCTCCAGAGCAAAAGGGTGGTAAAAGAGTGGGATTCAATTTTAATAGAGCAGATTGTGACAGCTGATTTATCATGAAGTACAGACTAATTTCTGCAATATTCTAACTCCTAGAACAGGAAAGGAGAATGGTCGAATTTACTTTTTATACTCCATAGCAGTTGTCGTTTTAAACTACGATTTAAAATGTAATGAGATATTGATTCGAGTACGTCAAAGCAACGACGTTTGTTCTGTGATTAATGCTTCACTTTTCATAAATTCTACGCCCCACTTCAAGTAGGTTCGAACGTTAAATGAAACTCTGCTCTGAAAATAATTATAGAAATTATTCAACTCTGTCAGCTACTTAATATTTGTTGTTATTAATAACAGCTCGAGACGTACGACATACCAGGTCTAGTAAATGTAAGAATGCAACACTGTTTTAATACGAGTTCGATCTTAGCATATTAAATTCCTCGATACAGCAGATTTAAGAAAATAAATAATTCTTCATTAAAAACCTAATTTATTCCATCGTATTATAATAACTAATGAAGCCTGTTGTACATCCAATTAAACAAAAATTTTAAAATTTTAAATGTAATTTAATAAATGAAACTGGGTCAATTATAGATTGAATGCTATAAATTAGAGGTCATTTATAGAAGTCATTTTATGTCATAGTTTAAATTATTAGTTCTTATGTTACGTCTTATATACTTCTGAATATCATGTCAATATGGGTGTCACTGTGTATTTAAAAATATTTTTTGTACCAGGTAAAATTGTTTGTAATCATTATAGAATTCATGTGTTGTTCTGGCATATTTTATGTGTGCCTGTTGGAATAATGTATAGATATATATATATATTGGGCTCTATTCCTTATCAGATGCGAATAGGATCTGGCCGAAGAATGACCCGTTTCCTATGGAAACAGGTTTTTTGCTGCAACTGTAAATGGAAGTGATATCTTTAATTGACGGAGTCGTGCGAAACTTCAAACTGCAGGTGGTCAAGAGCTTGTGGCTTCTGAAATTTTCTATGCTCGTGTATTCATTGCTGGGGTGTCTCTTCCGAACGGAAACAGAATGCTTTGGCGGTGGATAGGAGGACAAGCACACATGTTTTGGGAAAATGCCGTCTGTACGGTTGATTTACACAATAGACTAAGAGCTTCTTGATCTGATTGACTGTCAGCATCCCCCTCTCCCCAATGGAAAAACCTATGGGCCCATGGGTAGATTATAAGAGGAAAATCTGGCCAATAATCAATGGAAGGACATGTAAACTGGGAAGACATAAGAAAAGATGTTAAGAGACATCAAAAGAAATCGTCGCAAGACAAAATAGAGAGGAGGGAAGAAAGCAGAGTGACAGAGACAGTGAACTGTCCCACTAATGAAGTGCTGAGAATTCTGTAAGAAGAATGGTACCCAGTCGCGGACCGTCAATGACCAGGACAAAAGGCTTCCTGCCAGCATTGGTAATGCCGATACTCAGGAAGAGGCCCATTTTCAGTTTTTGTCCCCTGCTATCTCGACCATGGTGCAAAACTTCAATCATCTTGGTGCCCATGTTCCCCATGTCTCCTGTACATATCAACATCAGTACATGTGAGTGACTTTGTTTAAAAAGGAATCTTATTTTGAAAGGAATTAAGGAATCTTATTTTGGAAAAAGCCCCACTTTATGAACAGTTGCAGCATATGCACAGGGAATGGGTTTGGGAAACAGAACCATGGAGCGGCATTATTCTGAGATGTTTAGACTCATATTTTTCTTATTATTGCAGTATTTACATACATATTCAGATATCAGATAAATACTTTATAGATGGCACTTGTGCTAACATAATGTTAATTGCATGTCGTATTTAACTATTTAAAGTGTAAATATTAATATATTTTATTTATATTCAAAATCACGAAAATTGCTTTTGATTTATTTTATGTGTATATGTTTCCTTCTCGATGGCGTTCGAATCTGTAGGTTTATTTTGGGGTATGGGTTATTGCGGATTTTGAGGTATATTATTGAATGGGTTATTGTGGTATTTGTGTTTGATGAGTGTTTTGGAAAACCTGTTTAGCACGTACTTTCTAGGTACAAGTCCTTGTTGTAAGAGTTTAAAGCCTAAGGCAACACCACAATAAACATAATTTTCTTATTTTATTGATTAGTAACTGTATTGTCATTACAAATAGCTGTATATTGAAGCGGATGCCTATGTAAATAAACCCTTAATAATTTCAGAATTTAAGTTACCTTAAGTTTTCTATTCAAAATCGTTGCCATAAGATAAATAATTAAATTTAAATAATTTTCCTAATAAATAGTAATTTCCTGATACATAACAATTTCCTAACAAATAATTAATTTTCCTAATAAAACATTTACGGCTAATTTTTTTCTCCTATTTCTTCAATTCATTAATTTAACAAGAATAGATATTTTATAGTGATATTGTAAATTGATTTTATGTCATTTTTAAATATGCTTGTATTTTTAAGCGTATGAACATTATATTATGTATGTATGTGATACTATGTTTTCCTAAAGTAATCCAAGAGATCATTCATTTCTATACTAAAGAAAAGTCCATTAATTGGTCATTCCCATAGAAGCAAAAGTGCAAAAAAAGATTCTGTTTTTTTGCCTACTAAGTAAATAGTACAAAAATAAATCAAAGATGTTCTTGGATCCATATTCCTAGAGTTGGTCAATTTTCACTGCTGTCCCATTGGGCTGAAATATCCCCATTCAGCTGCAGAAAGACATCTTAAGAAATAGGAGGTCTTTTTTCCCAGCAGAATTTTTTGTAGCTGTTTGATCCAGCTAAAGATAATATTTTCTTTTAGAAGAATTATTCAGCCAGCAGATTTTCCTAAGCCTCCAAATACACGCACAGATTTACTTTTGAGAAAGACATCGTATTTCAAATTCAATTTTTTCTACGAAATTTTTTTAAATGCAAGAAGTTGAAGTTAAAAATAAAAACTGAACAAAACAAATGAAATATGTATAAATTGTTTTATTAAAGTCTATTAATCTTTGGGAATAATTTACTAAGGAACTTTACGATCCCTATCAGTGGCCAAATGATAATATGTGGTAGATTAACATTTTGGTGCCTGATGGCCGAGCAACTCTCCATATTCGATTTACATACGAGAACTTTCGATGACGCTTGTAGTGTTCTAACCGAGATTCTCAATGAAAAACTCCGACTCGCTAACCATAGGTCATATCAGGGGAATTTAGCTTTAATGAGATTTACTAATTGTGGTTATCAGATGAGATGATGGTTAATGAGATTTATTCACTGTGGTTATTAGATGAGATGATGGTTAATGAGATTTATTCACTGTGGTTATTAGATGAGATGATGGTTAATGAGATTTATTCACTGTGGTTATTAGATGAGATGATGGTTAATGAGATTTATTCACTGTGGTTATTAGATGAGATGATGGTTAATGAGATTTATTCACTGTGGTTATTAGATGAGATGATGGTTAATGAGATTTATCACTGTGGTTATCCTGAGGACCGAGTGACTAGCACTCTGGCACTAGGTGCCCCAGGTTTTGGTTCATGTAACTGCGGTGTCATGATGTTTGCAATGACTCGGAATCCACTTTAAACAGTAAGTCCCAGTCTAACATGACTGTAGCAAGTTGGATTGATAACCTTTCCCCGTAAAAAGAAAGTATTTCCTGTATCGAAATCTGCCAGTAGGCTTACGGACTTAACTCCCCATGGTGCTGTTGCGCCGAAGAAGAGTAACATTTTATTTTTATGTTTAACCCAACTCTTTGGTCAGATCTGCTGATGGCGGTGAATTATTCTCAAGAAATTATAAAACATGGTCTCCTATTTATGAAAATAAATATATTAAAAAATTTCGTGAACAGTAAAAAAAAAAAAAAAAAAAAAAAAAAAAAAAACTATAGCGTGTTGCATACCTATATATTTTTAAATTTCTCATGAAATTGAATTTGTGGAGATTTCTAGAATAACATTAAAAAAAAAAAATTGCATGCCAAATTTCTACTCATAGAAAATAAAAGGGTTATAATGTAATAAAAAACCACCTCTTTAAATGCATTTTCTCGAGTTTTGTCGAATTTTAAATCGGTTTCTCTTAAAAAGCCCCCAAATAGAAATAGCCCTGGGCATTAAGACGAGACAGTCACCTAACTGATCCATCTCAATCCTACCACTGATAAATGATTCGGCATGAAGAAGAAATGCTAACTTTCGAATTTATACAAACACTAAAAAGAATTTATTCAGGGAATTGTATCGATCAGGCTTCGGGGAATCTCGAGAAGTTTTATTTTTATTCAAGTTTCAAAGTAATAAATTAATTTGGGTATTTGATAACTTAAAACAAATATCGTTATTTTAATTTTTGAAAAATGAATCTCTCCAGCAGTAATTGAAACGCTATTCTCTATTTTATCGTTTTTAAATTGAAAATCAAATATTGTTTGTGGATTTCCACAAAAAGATATATTTCATGTTCTTATCTTTCTAGAAATTTCATAACTGATGGTGGAACTATTTATATCCATATATACAGATTAATCCAATGAGGATGATCTTTTGAAATATTATCTTTTTTTTTTTGAAGAAAATAAATTAATTTTGCATAGAAACAATGTTTTTACAATAGTTTGCGAAATAGAATATTTAAAAGTTTGTATTGTTAGAAGTAATAGCACTATGAAATATATTCTCACAATCGTCATATACAACCTTGAGTGTTGAAGTTTGAAATCTAATATTTGATATATTATTTTCCGCTTCTTAGAACCAGCATATTTATGCACAACAGAAGGAGTTCTCACATTTTTGTAACGATTTTGAAAAAATATTTATAAAAAAAGATAAGAATTTTATTTTTTTATATATTCAATCTGGTAGCCCTGCTTAACCGCTAAGTATGGATTCTACCATTTACATAAAAATTACCATATTTTGAATAGTTTTCAATCCTTTTGACTTAATTCAGACAACCATGAAGAAAAAACAATAAGTTTCAAGCTAAATCTTTGCAATTTTTATATAACAAAAGAATTAAGTTTTTAAAAATTAATTAACATGTGAAGTCTTTGTTAGAAGTTTGTTTTTAAATCATAAATTTAATATTCATGATTTTAACTAATAAAGTTACTGTTGAAATTAAAGAGTATCTAGAAGTAGCAATCAACGAATTTTGCATCAAAATAAATTAAATTATGTAAAAAGACAACAATGCGAAAGAAGAAAAATGAGAGTTTCCTAAAATATCTGAAAATCACAATCAATTATAATAAAATACATTTTATTTACTAAACAAATGATCACTTGATCCTGTTTCTTAAAAGATTGAAATAAAAAAACATACCTTAAAATACACTATTTTTAAAAAAATATATATAAAATGGAACTGATACTTTATGAATAAAATATATATAATACGACTTGAATAAATAGCAATAATAATAAATCGATTTAATGATAATGTGAAATTTCTTTTATGAAGATCGGAGTAGCTGTTTGATAGCACTTTGGGCTTCTAAACTGGGAAAGCTTATTTCGAAACCCTACAAGTGATGAGGAATCGAAGTCTTTCGTGTATACGCTGAGAATGATCAGGATAAATCCATAGACCAAGAAGCCCTTGCATTGGTCTTGAGGATACAGGGAAGAGTGTACGAAACCCTAGATGCTGCCAGGGTACTGGTTCAAAACTGTAATGGCAAAATATGGGTGCAGTGTAGCAGGCTTTTTGGTATTTTTGTTTAATACTGAACTTACTATATATACATTCAAGAGCCAAAACATTATGACCACCTGTCACTAACGAGTTGGCCCACCTTTGGCGAGCAACACAGCTTCAACCCGCCTTGGCATGGATGCCACAAGTCCTTGGTAGATGGCCGGAGACAGATTGTACCAGATGTTTAAGCAACGGTCACGCAAATCCGAGATATTGCGAATTGGTGGTCTTTGAACTCTGAGCTGCCGTCCCAGGACATCCCAATGTGTTCTATCGGATTGAGATCCGATGAATTAGGCGGTCAGGAGATTAACTGGAATTCAGCATCAGGTTCCTGGAACCACTCCAACACAATTTTAGCCTTGTGACAAGGGGGCGTTGTCCTGTTGGAACATTCCATTTCCAGCTGGAAAAACAGAGGCCATGTAAGGGTGGAACTGGTCCGCAATGATGTTCAGATACCCTGTAGCATTCATGGTCTGCTCTACCACAACCACGGGTCCCAGAGACGACCAAAGAATGTCCCCCAAAGCATAATAAAGCCACCACCGGCCTGTGTATGACCTACTGTACATTGAGGGAGCAACTGTTTCCTGGAAGACGGCGTATCCTGACACGGCCATCGTCGTGATGAATGACAAACCGTGATTCATCTGACCAGGCAACTCTCTCCCACTGATCCATGGACCAGTCACGATGTCCCCGGGCCCAGCGCAGGCGCAGTGGCGATGGTCAGCAAAGGCACACGAGTGGGACGTTTGCTGCGTAGCCCCATATCCAACAGTGTCCGCTGAACAGTGTGCTCCGATACTATTCTACTTGGCCCTGCATTGTATTGGGCTGTCAGCTGAGCCACTGTCTGGCTCCGGTTTTGCTTCACCATGCGAGACAGTCTCCGACGACCTTTTTCTTTGATAGCGTGTGGACGTCCAACACCATGTCGTGTACTGCTGGTTTCACCGTCATTCATCCACTTTGCATAAGTACTAACAACTGTAGATCGCGAACAACCCACGAGTCGCGCAGTTTTGGAAATACTTGTTCCGAGCCTTCGAGCCATTACAATCTGCCCTCTATCAAAGTCGCTTACATCCGCAGCCTTTCCCATGACACACAGAAGTAAGTGAAAGAATGATTCTTCAGACTCTTCAGCAGCAGTTAAATACCACTTCCACCTGATCACGTGCCTTCCACGTCATCCAGGCGAGTTCATTGCAAAATGTAGGGGGTGGTCATAATGTTTTGGCTCTTGAGTGCATGTTGTAGCGATAAATGGCATCGCAAGTATAGATCATGAACTGCCCGTCACCAATTTGATTGAACTTTTTTGTTATGTTTTGCTAAGTCACGATTAGTATGTTACTTGGCTGAAATAATAGGACTCACCCCTCAATATTTGATAAATACAAGTTTAAAAAGTTTTATACGTTTTTATACCATTAACGTTATGCTGACAAGTGATTTAGTTGGATGGTAATTAATATTTCCTAGTATTACCCCAACGATTGCAAATCCTAACCTCTGCTTTGTTTTCACTTCTTGCTCTTTTCCATTCTAGTTTATTACGTTATACTATATAAGTTTTACAACACAATTAATAAGAATTTTTTATTAGAAATGTGAGTAAATATTGGTGTCCGGAAAATTGTACATCCGGTGTATTGAATATGAGAAATAACGAAATTTTAGATTGTAGGAAAAATATATGTGCATTATATTAAATATATATACACTCAAGAGCCAAAACATTATGACCACCCCTACATTTTGCAATGAACTCGCCTGGATGACGGTTTTGCTTCACCATGCGAGACAGTCTCCGACGACCTTTTTCTTTGATAGCGTATGGACGTCCAACACCATTTCGTCTACTGCTGGTTTCACCGTCATTCATCCACTTTGCATAAGTACTAACAACTGTAGATCGCGAACAACCCACGAGTCGTGCAGTTTCGGAAATACTTGTTCCGAGACTTCGAGTCATTACAATCTGCCCTCTATCAAAGTCGCTTAGATCCGCAGCCTTTCCCATGACACACAGAAGTAAGTGAAAGAATGATTCTTCAGACTCTTCAGCAGCAGTTAGTTGTGTTGCTCAAAAGGTGGGCCAACTCGTTATTGACAGGTGGTCATAATGTTTTGCTCTTGAGTGTACATATATATAAATATATATATATTTTAAATTTATGATCGATGTTATACAAAATCATATTTAATTATCAGATTATGAGTATTATCAATAGAACAAATATTGCAAGTGCCATACTGATATCCATAGTTAAAACAGGAGAATCAATATGTTTCTTAACATTTAGAACCCTTGGTGAACGTCGAGTTACTGTATTAACAGAGAATTTTTAGTACAACGGCAAGGAAATAAATTTTGTTACTTTGTTATTCTCTTCGCACTGATAATACAGACTTATCAACTTTCTCATTTGACATTTTTTTGTTTCTTAACTCATTTTCTTTTTTTGTTCCTTATGTGTAAATTTTGTTTGCTAATTCTACAATTCCTCGTAAGTGCATTATTCTAGAGAGATTTTTAATTGATATTTCTATTCAGATGGAATAATCAGAACCAATTTGGCAATTGTTTTGTTCTTGTAGAATTATTTCAAATGCTACAAGCATGAATATTTCTCCAGAAACACTTGTTGTTTAAAAAAACAAAATTATATTACAGTGAAAAGGTAATGATTAACAATGTAAAATATAAACAAATTATGAATGTAAAAAGAAAGAGTACAAAATATTTATTGATTTATGTAATTTTGTTGTATTACTTAATAAGAGTGTAACATAATAAATTAATATGGGAAAAATCCTCAAAAATTAGAACTTGCAACCTTGGAAGTATAAGCTGACGACATTAACCATCATACCATTAAATCGCTTGTCAGTTAACATTTTGAAAATTTTCAATTATATTATTCAGATCGAATTTCTGTATAATTAGGAGAAGTGGGTCCCAACTATTTTTGGGACATTTAACATCCTAGACATGTCCTGAACATAATATAAGTTTCAATCAATTCGATGATGGACAATTCGTGACCTGTCCTTATCAGATTAAAATGACCAGTATATGAAAGGAAAATGTATTCCCTTCATAATGTCATTTTTAGCATTACCTTTTATCCATGCTAATGTATGCTATATCTTATGTTTGTATTCTAGTGTACTATGCTATTTTTTATAAAGAATATTTGGTGTTTTTTCTACTTTATATATTATTCAATATATATTAATACACTATATCTAAAATATAGATTAGTCATATAAAATAAAGTATTTTTGGTGTCAACTGGATTTTTTGTTTAGTCTTAAACGCAACTGAAGTATGCTAAAAATATAGGAAGAAACAAACGAAGATAATTATTTTTTAAACTTGATCAGAATTCCTGACACACAACAACGAATTCAATGATATTAATTTATTTATCATCAGCATCTTTTAAGTCAGCAAAGAGCTTCATGAGAAATGGAGTAAAATATTTTCTGCCTAACTTTTAAATTGAAAAAAAAAAAAAAAACATTTAAATTAAATGAAAAGGAAATTTTCTTAGTATGCACGAATTTTAAATAGTTTAGTGTTAATAGTTACAACTAACTTGTATACTACGTAACAAATTATTTCCATATTTAAATGTTATCTAGAAGTTCTTTGTTTTTGTCATTGAATATTTTATGAGTTTCAAATTAGTAACGGATTAACATTCTAATTATCATTGAACAAATGATGCTGATGTATCTTTACAATCTTTTCAATCGCATTACATTCATCAATAGGCCCTTAGTCTAGTGCATATCTCCACATAATGCAGGAAAGGATAACACCTGTCGAAGACAACATACTGGCTTTCCGACAATGTATATTGTGAAGCAATGGTGTCGATGCAATGCACGTGTGACAAAATGTCATCACATTAGCACTACTCTGCTTCTGTAATTGGGTGTTGATTAGATTAGTTTCCCATAGGGGTGAGGACCTATTATCATCTGTTAGTATCAATACTATTGAACTTGAATACAACAATCCAAATCCGTGTAGAATTAAGATCGCTTATCCTGTTTGTCTCTATGAACCAATTGAGATACAATAAAAGCGAAAGCTGCAATGATTCTCTCGTCCGTTAATGAGTTTCTCAAAAACAATCCCGAGTTTAAAATCTAGTTGAAGGTATTGCCTTTATATTCAACTGATAGGAAGTTTTAATTCGTAAACTATTAACAATTAGGCTAACTATTTGTAACTTAACTATAAATATAAGTTAGTGTGTTAACGAATTCAACGCACTAAAAATATTTTCAAAATTATTTTTAAGACAGAATATCTGCTTTTTTGAATAAAGTTTCGAAATGCTGGAACTACTATAAAGTATTCTTTTAATGTTAAGTTATTAAATGAAGAATTTAATTTAAATAAATTCTATTAAAAATAACTGAGAGATTAGCCACTGTGATTTCTCCTGCAAAATTATGTGTTATTGAGTTAAATAATCCTTTCAAAAATAAACAAGTGCAATTTTCCGAACCACTGCTCTTTCATTGAATGTGATAAAGCACGTTCCTTACTGATTATATATATAAATATAAACACATAGAATTAGGCAGAAATTTAAATAGTAAAAGTTTATTGAAAACAATAAATAACTAAATAAAAACAAAAAGACAAAGATGAGAATTATAGTGACTTTTAATTTATTTAATTATTTATTGAGTATAAATTTTAAGAAGTTTCTATGATTTAATTCCCTAAAAATATCTTCAAATTAAATTGTTACATATATGCATAGGTCGAATGTTGTTTTACATGTTATAAATTGGTCGTACATGAAAAACTATGAAAAACTATAGTATTTGCAAATACTTCACTTAAAAAAAACCCTCAAATTATTTTTGTATTTGATGTAAATCTAGATTTCATACAATAATTAAAACGGCTTAAAAATATTATAATAAAGATTATTTTTTTTAGTCTATTGGGGCTTATAAATATAATATTTTTGTAACATAATGTTTGACTCACTTTCTAGTGAATTAAACCAAAGAGATTGAGTATTTTAAGAACTAAAATAGTTAAAATAAACAATGTTAAGCAAATCCTAAATTTAATGGATTATCCACAAACCATTATCAGTAAATATTTAATTTTTGTGAAATTAAGCGGATTGAAATGTCAGAAAGCACAGGGATGGAAATTCTTCTCATTATGCGTTCGTCTATTCCATTTATTCGTAACCGGGTAGAATCCTTCCCGAATTTATTTACTTTCTAACGTGGTCTTCGGAGTACATTTGCTCGTCAATTTTCTCTCGAGATACATACTAAATTTCGGTTATAAGGAGGTCGGGTAACGTTTTACCATCATTATAGTATTAACTGAAGCATGCGGACAGCTCCCGCAAAGCTTATCTGCCGTAAGAGTTAGCCGCCAGCTCTTCCTGACGCACATTCGCATCCTTACATTTCCAAGTTGTCGATTCATTAAATAATGGTTTTAGAGGAATTCTGCTCAGAAGACGCCTTTGGCGTTTCAGATTTGCCCTAATCGCTTAGGTGTGCAAAATAATCAGAATGATCAGTGAGTATTAAGGTTCATTTCATGCACAGCGAAATCCGGAGGTGTCACGTTTCTGCCAACTGATTTGGCAAGCTTTTAGTTTGGTTAATCTGTGCTACATACAAAAAAATAATTTAATCAGTAATAGTTAGTATGTCATTGACATAATTTAAATGAAGTACTGTTCAAGAGGTTATTATAGTTATATATAGTATTTTAACATAGTAGGTTAGTATAGTATTATAATTTATTCCAGTAAAGAAACTTAAACAATCTAATCAGCTAATTGAATTGAAATTTACTTGTGGCAGCATTTTTTGGTAGTATTTGGTACACGTAATAGCATTCCTCATATGAACTGAATAATTTTTTTGCCCATTTTAGTCTGTGTTATGTGATAAAAATTAATTTAATTGGAATTAATGATATATTATAGAAGAAACATATGTACTATGCAGGGAATCACTTAAGTCAACAATATATTTATTATAGTGTGCATATCTGAGCAAATTATTGGGTTAATTAAACTAGAACTAGAACTGAAACTGCTAACTTTTATATGAATTTCATAATCTTAAAGAAAACTACATTTTTCATTGTTGTTTATTTTTACTTTTTAAAAATAATAAATAATATAATAATAATTCTAATAATAAATAAGTTTTTGTAATAATGTAAAGATTTACTGAAGTGATAACTCACCAAATATTTTGATCAAATATCCATTTTTTTAGTATATCCGAGATATAATAGACTGATTATCATTTCTATTGTCGATATTGTACAAATTAATGACTTTTTGAAATTAATTAATAATATTTTCATTTATTAATAATATTTTTTGATTTAGCAAATTATATTATACAGTAGAACCTCTTTAAGTCGAACTTCAATAAGTCGAAAACCTCCACAATTCGAAAAAAATTTTTGTTCCCTTCCCCTTCAAGCCCCAAAACCTCCATTATTCGAAATTTCAACCCTCTATAAGTCGAAAAAATTAGTCAATCCCCACAAGCCATTTTGGTATATATTTTCCGTCCGTAACTCGAAAAAAATTTGGACCTCTGTATCTCGAACATTAGCAATGCTTGATTTTACAATCTTTTTACAACCTTTACAACTCGATCATTTGAAACTAATCACCTCTATAGCTCGAAGAAAAATAAGTTACCGACTTTAAGGATTTGCCGACAATGCACGTCATTGTTTCTTAGAAAACAATGTATGAGTATATAGTAAATAGAATAACCAATTCTATGAAATAGCAACTCGAAAGAAAAGAATTTTCTGCTCTTTATAGCTTAGATAATGCTATAGATAGAGAACGATCGAATTGTATAAAGCAAAAAAAAAAAAAAAAAAAAAAAAATAATAATAATAAATAATAATAATAATAATAAATAATAATAATAAATAATAATAACTGACTTTTTAATACATAAAATTTTTAATTTTAAGGTTGTTTTGGAATTATTTTGATTTTTTTAGTAGTATATAACATAATTTTTAAGTATATGTTTATTACCTCTGTAATTTGAATTTTTATTTATTTTACCTCTCTAACTCAAAATAAGTTAGAAACAATCTAAACCTTTACAAGTCGAATATTTCCTCACAAAATCCGCCTAAGTCGAAATCCTCTATAAGTCGAAAACTCTATAACTCGAATTATTTGGCGCCTCCCTTGAAGTTTGCCTTACAGAGGTTCTACTGTAATTTTAAAAGTGGCTAGTCAAAGAATTGGTGACATTACTGAGACATTTTTTTTTATATCTATCGATCTAAAAAAGGAAAAACCTGTATTTTATTATTTATTTTTTAAATTATCCATTCCAATGAATAATCGGATATTGTTTTCATCTTTTAAACCCATAATGTTGCTAGAATATATATGCAATAAAACCATAGGCCATAGTTTAAATTTATTGGAAGGTTTTCTGTTTATCCTTCCTTTAAAAGAAAATCTGGGAGAGTTTTTTTTTTTTAAATTTATTTTTCTGAAAGCTGTGTGGGTGTGAAACAGGTGTCTAAGAGGTTTCGCTTTTACGCTTTCAAAAAGCTTAAGATCCAGCATTCTGAGTAATAATACAAAAATAATGTGATATACATTAGAATATACAAAATATGCATAAGGGACATGCAAACATTTTAAATCCCACCATTAAAATGTGTCGTAATTCTTTTGCTGTGAAAATACATACTTTCCTACTGAAAATTCGCACAGATTCTTTTTTCTTCATTCGAATAATATTTCAACTATGTATATGAAACAAAAGATAAGAGTGGCGAGATTTTTATTGCATATATAGCGTGAAATGGATACGTGGGAATAAAAGATTCTCGTCATCTGCGAGCCACAGTCTTATTATTCCATCGAATTCAGATATGCAGAGAAGATAGAATTTTTTATACGTTTGAGAATTTCAATACATTCGTTCATTTTAATCGTTATGTTATTCACAAAAACAAAGGAAAACCACCACGAAATGTAAATTTGCTATATTGATGAGTATTTTCTCATTAAAAAGCGCAAAAATGTCTCAATTATTTTTTTCAAATGTGGAGATTTTTCTGCATTTACACATTTCTATAAACTCATTAATCTATTGCTAACTTTAAAATATGTAATACCACTTCAGTAGATCAACTTCGTTTTCTACGAAGATTGATGTATGTATGTGTGTGTGTGGGGGGGGGGAATAAGAATAATGCTTTCCTGGAAGACCTTTAAAAATCTAGTTGTAGAGCGAGCAAAGGAACCATGCTATTAGGCAAAAGCCCGATTCTTGTTTGTGGCGTTTGCTAGGAACTGCTATTTATATCACAGAGTAAAAATTTTGCACTTGCAACAAAATTAATTTATTCTGTAGCATTATTTTCTCACGGAGAGAGTTTTGGCATTTCATTCCCAGGAGAGAAAAATTTGTGTTCTTTGACAAGTACATAATAACACATCCCTCAAATTCGATAGCAGAGAAGCAGTAATGTGGGTATGTATTCAATGCATTTAGTGTTTGGTACCAATGAGGACAAACTGTCACTCAAAACTAATAACATATATTACGTGTGTAATGAGACATGTATAATGAGACTCATGAAATTAGCGATTGTCTGTGGGATCGCAACAATTACAGATTAAATATGGACTACACCATGAGTTGTTCCATCGTGATTGGTGGTCGACCAAGAGGTGAGAAATGTCTACTCCAATGAGAAGTAAGGAAGCTGACCCCCTCTTGACGGATTTTCTTAAAGGGTGGTTTTTGTAGAAGAAAGGAGAGAGTTCTGCGACGAGTCGACTAGAAGTGTTGTTTTTCTTCTTTCTGTGAAATGACTGAATAGACCGGAGTTTCCGTCTGTTTTCAAAGTGTGCCCCCTTGTGGTTTCGGGAATCACGCCGTGTGATAATTATGGTCTGCAGCAGACCAGGCAATTAGAATCTTCGTAGGTTCAAGAACTCTGATAATCTCCACTATTGGAGTGAACTGCATTTGTGAATCAAATTAAAATCTTTAATTTTCATTTTTTGTAAACAATAAAATATAATAATCTAGAGATCTGTATTTGTATAAATATAGTACTTGCAAATAGAAATTAAAACAATAATTAAAACTTAAATTAATTAAAATCATTGAAAGTGGCCCTTTTCTTGTAGCCGTTATAGGTCTAGTATAGGCCGAGGTGTTTAAATGAAATATTTAGAAAAACTTATAATGCATCTGATTAACTCTCATAACTTATTCAGGTGTTATAGCTACCTCTTAAAGCGGAATATTTAATGTAAATATGCATATAGACAATTTTCTCAGATGTCGCTAATTCGATGGAACCAGTTCTTCAAAATGGAAATATTCCTTTTCTTGCCCAAATCTTTTGTTGCAGCTTAACTGTTCCGGGAAACCAGAGCTATTTTACAATGACATGTTCGCTCATTACCATAGCAACAGGAGTGAATCCTGCCGTCAAAATCTGATAAACATCATTCTCGCTCCCGAAACTTGAAGTGGATTTTTGAGATCTTCCCCAGTACATCTGGTAAAATGGTTCTGCATATCTTTACAGCTCCTGGGGATCGATTCTATCAGGGAGGCATAGATGCGGCAAATATATATTTGACAATCAATCCCTTCAACTTTTACTACGGTTATGGACAAGAGGAAATGCAGTACGTTTTTTAAAGAGAAAGACACCTATAACTGAAAGGGGCTGTCGCTTATTTGCAAATTTTATTTAGAAGGACACAATTTTTTAGTAATTTTCTGCAAGAAATTGAAATAATAGAACCATGGATAATTTTTATACGAACCATATTCCTAATTATTAAACTTTATTTTGACTTGTTAATTTAGAGCAGTTTGGTTTGGTTTAGTTTGGTCTATGGTCATTTTTTGCACACTTTAGGCTAATTTGACTGTGACCTACAGTTTAATTGTGGATTCCGAAACATAATAATTTGTAATTAATAATAATTAAGAGTTTAATAATAATTTCGATAATAGTTTGTTAATTTTCGCATATTAGTTCGAACTGTTTTGAAGTAATCGAATTAGAAATACAATTCCCTTCTTATTGAAGAATAATTTTTACATCTTTGCTAGAAATTTATCTTAATCTTATTTTATTATCTAAAATATCTCACAAATACTCAATGGGATTGATATTCAATGATGTGGATTTGGTTTGTCGCTCCACTGTCATTTTGTGCACACTTTAGGCTAATTAGACTGAGACCTACAATTTAATATGGATTCCAAACCACCGCCTCCATGCCACCGCCAAGATTCGAACCCGAAATCTGTGGTATCAAAGAATTTAGAGCAGTAGACTATTCTATGAGTTATTGGTAATTTATGATTTAACACTTTCAAACAAATTCAAATCTCTCACAAAATAAAAAAAAAATTACAGTTAATTTTAATATGGAATGTTTCAAATAATAGTTATAGAAAATAATAATAAATAAAAGATTCAGAGATTTGTGATGAAAAAAATCTACAAATATATGAAATTGTTGCTGAATAATAAATAATTTCTAAAAGCTTTTTTATATTCATTTTTGAATTAAAATTCATAACATTTGAATTGTTGTGCTAATCACTTCATACTCATTTCCGGACGCCTGAATGTATGGCAGCTTAAATATTTCTGTCTAAACCGAATAAATTGACTACAAACGTTTTCCATTGATTATATTAAGTGTGTCTTAAAGTTTAATAGGCAAGAAATATTACTCGAAACTATTGGCTATTCTCAATTAGTATTGCAACCCCAAACAATATTGTTTAGAATTTATAGGACATTAGGAAGAATTATTAGAATAGTTATCCTTCCTAATGTAATACATTTTCAGAATAGTTATTTTGAAGGTATTTACAAAAATATTTTAATTATGATTACAATAGTTGTGAGATAGTATGCATTTTATTTAAACTGTTCTATTTAAACATTGTCTGCAGTGCAATGGTTTTGATTTCATTTTTAAATCCTAACATACTTCTTGGTTTGTCACTCTACGGTAAGTTTTGTGCACACTTTAGGCTAATTAGACCGGGATCTATAGTTTAACGTGGATTTTGAACCACGAAAATCCGAAACATACATGCCCACCAGGATTCGAAAATGAAGCCTGTGATTCCAAAGGCCAGAGCGTTAGCCAATTGGCCATCAGACCACCCTAACAGGCCCTAAACCTTATGTCAGTTCAGAATCGCTATAAATTTCGATCCTGGGATGTACGAGAGATTTAGTTCTTTTTCAGCAGATGCAATTTCCTCCCAAGAGAATTAGTTGTAAGCACTACTTCCTAAAGTAGATTTTGTATCTTATCAATCTTCAACAGAATCCATACAATCGATAAATGTAATTCGAGCTTTTGTTTTGTGCAAATTTGTAGCTAACATTTTGTTTTTCTGTGTCATTTAATACATTTCATTCAGCAATTTCAACATTCAAAATGATGGCTTAAATAAGGCTTGTGGTTGTTAGGAAGTTTTCGAAACTTATAACATTTAGAGTGAGTGTAGAGAGTATTCACACATCTTTATTTGTATTTAAAAAGTGTCTGAAAATTAAGTCTTTTGAAGTAAAATTTTTTAAACAAAGCAAACTAGTACACACATTTACATTCACATTATTTGAGTATTTTAAATTTAATTTTAATCAATACAAATTAATCGTCCACAAATTTAGAACAAAAAAATAAAATTAACTATTTATGTAACAATGTAAAAATATTCGTATAGTCCAAATAATTTTCAACTGGTTGTCTTTTGATTTTATAATAGCTTGAATTTCGTGGTATTGATTTCACCAGTTTTGGATTTGGTTTGTAGATTTGGTATACCGCTTCTACGGTCATTTTTTGTACCCTTTTGGCTAATTAGACCAGTGCCTACAGTTTAACGTAGATCTCGAATCACCAACAAACATTCATACCACCGCTTGGAATCTAACCTGAAGCCTGTAGTACTAAAGGCCAGAGCTCTAGCCATTTGCCCATCATGCCGCTTAGCAATTTTTGGAGTAATTGAATTAGAAATACTATTCTCTTCTTCATGAAGAGTAATTTTTATATGTTTGTTAGAAATTTATTTTAATCTTATTTTTTTATCTAAAATATCTCACAGATAATCAATGGGGTTAATATCCGATGATGTGGAGGATTGGTTTGGTTTGGTTTGTCCCCCTCTATGGTCATTTTGTGCATATGAGGGCTAAACAGACGATAAAACGGTTTAAAAGGTTAAAAAAGGATTACGGTTTAAAAGGGATTCCGAACCACTACAAATACACATGGCACTCGAATCCGAAACTTATGGTACCGAGCGTCAGGGCGTGAGCCATAAATTTTGGTATATTTGGTATAACACCCAAAGCCTAGTGTTTAATGCACTATGCTTAGGATCACTATTGAACCCCCATTTTTGCAACACTTGATTGTAAATTATTCTTTAATATAACAATGTACATATTATCATTCATTATCCCATCAATAATGATCAAATGTTCTACAGCAGAGGCAGTCAAGCAATTACAAATAAGTACAGAACCTCCTCTTCCTTACTTCAGTATTGGAAAATGATGTTTAAAAGCAATTTTGTTCTCCAAAATTTCTTGCTCATCAGACCCAAAAAGATTGAACTAACTCTCGTCAGAGAAGATAATTTTTTTCTCAAAATTCAAAATCATGGTGTAGATTTTTTTTTTCCTTCAAAAGCTAAGCGTAATTGATGATTTTTCTCGGTCACGGAATATTTTCTTTTTAGCTACTCGGAAGAGAAGCTGACAGTACTCCAACGTTCAGAAGATGAACTGCTATTTTAGAACCACTAATCCTAGAATTTATTTTTTCCAATTGACGACGATCGTAAAAGCTGAGGAGTGATGGTGGACTGCTGCGATTAAGTAACATTGAAAAAGAACCAAATCTTTTAATTATTGACTGTACGGTACAAGGCCTACCAATCAAAACTGAAATTCGATTTAAATGTTTTAATAGCTTTATGAAGTTGTAAAATTCGTTTCTTTTTAGAGATAGAAGACTAAAGGCTTCATTTCCGTTTCCAAGTGTTAGCATGAAGAGTTAAAACTACACTTAAAAAAAATATAGAAATTTCAAACTGCATTTTTATTTTAGTATACAGTGGGTAAAAAAGTATTGGCAATTGCCTTAATTTATTCATATTGACAAATAAATAAAATGTTATACAATTTTTAGCTGTCGTAATTAAATACGAGACATCTTAGATACATAAAATAGTAAAAAATTTATTTTAATATGCATTTTTTACGATTTTTTTCTTTTCAAAAACGAAAATTTGCATGTCAAAAAAGTATTGGCAAAGTTTTAACTGCTATGCAAATTTTGTTACATTGAAGTCACGTGTTTCGACTGATAAGAAACTCTACCGGTATAAAGTCTGAAAACTACTCCAAAAGTGTGTATGCATTATTTTGCGATTACTGAAATCGCAGGAGTTGACGTTAGTGTTATAAAACACGATTATTAGGTTCAGAAATGAAGGTTTAACTTATCGTGCTATAGGAGTGCAGTTCAATATAAGTTTATTTACTGTCAGAAGTGTTGTAAAAAGGTTCAAGGAAACAGGATCAACGGAAAATAAGACTAGAAGTGGACGACCTCGAATATTTTCTACAGGAGAAGAACGTGTCATTATTAACAAGGTTAAGAAAAACCCTAAAATAAGTGCACCCCAGATAGCTGGGGATGTTGCTTTCACTTCGCAAAAGACTTTCAGCATACAGACTGTACGGAATGTTTTACACGAGAGAAGTTATTATGGAAGGGCAGCTGGAAAGAAACCATTCATCTCGGAAATAAATAGGAAAAAGAGGTTAGATTTCGCAAAAATCCCACGTTGATTTATCTGAAGAGTTTTGGAACACAGTTATTTTTCCGACGAATCAAAGTTTAACATTTTTGGCTGTGATGAACGCCGATATGTGTAGAGGAGGCCAAATACTGAATTGGAAAAAGCAACATTTAACTGCTACTGTAAAACATGGTGGAGGCAGCGTCTTAGTTTTGGGCTGTATGGCAGCTAATGGAATTAGCAACCTGCATTTTATTGATGGTATTATGACAGCACGTACATACATTGACATTTTGCGCCATAACTTAAAAATCAGTGCCTAAAATCTTGGCTTGGGAACATCATTCGTTTTTCAACAAGACAATGACCCCAAGCATACAGCGAATCTCACCCGTGAATGGCTACTCTACAATGCTCCTCGCCAATTAAAAACCCCACCTCAATCGCCTGACATCAATTCAATTGAAAATTTATGGCACCTGCTAGATCTAGAAATCAAGAAACATAAAATTTCAAGTAAAGACGACCTCAAACGTTTACTCTTGCAAGAGTGGCACAAAAAATTCGCAACAGTACAACAAAGACCTTAGTTTCCTCTATGAGAAATAGATTATAAGCTGTTATAGATGCAGAAGGTATGCATACAAAGTACTAAACATATACTGATTTTTGTTTTCGTTCATAATTTTGCCAATACTTTTTTTATCATGTAAATTTTGGATTTTCTCGTAGATTTTGACTAAAAAAATATTTAAATGAAAATTTCGTTATATTTGTTTGTCTTTTCTCCTTCTGTAATCGCTATGTTAAAATAAAATTTGTAAGCATACTTTGTTAGCAAATATGATCATTTACAGACAATTGCCAATACTTTTTTTTTGATCCACTGTAATTTTGTTAATGGATGCTTCTAAAATTCCAATTAAAAAACAAAAACATCGTTTTTAATATAAAAATACAATAACAAAATAACCCGAAACCGAAACCTGTGGCCATTAGCGCTATTCATTCGGCCATCACGTCCATCAAATATTATGAACGTTTTTTTTTTTTTTTTTTGCTGTAAATAAGCACTATAAGAAAACTTCTTACACTTATACTATATTGCAAAACTATTTCTCACCGCCCACTTTTTTATGAATATTTAAAAAATTGTCATTATTTCATTGCTTTAAAAAATAAACCATTTGGTTTAATTTACCATTTTATAATTTATTTTAGAGATATCAAATCCAACTCGCTTATTTAGTTCAAGAATGGTTTATGATTCATATCATTACGGCTTCACAATTTTACTAAAATCCATAAGATATTAAGTATATATTTAAATTTACAAACCCTTTTAACCTTTCATACAGAATTTGGTACTTACGTATTAACGGTACCTTGGCGACAGACTTGGCGGTTTTTAGGTGTCGTCAATCTTTATTTGGAATAAAAATATTTTGAAAGCGTTTTGATTTTAAATGAAGTGTTTCATATATATTTTATTATTCGGAACAAAATGTCAAGTGTAGATTGGCGCCAAATCTGTAGCTGCGGTTGGCGCGTGTGCTCTATTGGCGCAACTGTCGCAAAGGTACCGTTAATACGTAAGTACCAGAATTTTTTAAAAAATCAAGATATTTGAGTGTTTTGTATTGAATTTCTTAAACTCTTGGTTATTTTATAAGTTTTCTTTGTTATACGAGAAATAACGCAACTACTTTCATTGAAAAGTTCATTTTTAGACATCATATTAATGAAAAGAGTTATCCTAAAACTTTGGAAGAAATAAATACGTGATTTTGAATTCATTGCTAAATTTAAAAAAATTATTTTATACAAGTTATGCATCCAAATTCAAAATAACTTCAATGAATGTATGATTTCTTAAATCCAACTTTAGGTTTATTAAATTGCAATATTCAAATATAAAAATAAAAATAAAATACTCAAAAAAACTCCTAAAAATAGGTAAATAATCAAAATATTGGATTATTATTTATAATATCATTCAGGTATAAAGAAATAAAACGCAACATCATAATAAAAGGAAAACAAAAAAACATAAAATATATTGCCTACCTTCTATATTGGCGAATTAAGGATAAATCGAAAAATAATAAACAAATAACACGCAGAATATACAGATCAATAGAATTAAAAGAAAATTGATTTGATGGCAAGCTGTGATGGTCGAAGATTAAAAGGTTCGAATTTTATAACCTAACTCCTGGTCTTTTCAATATCAACACTAGTCAGTAAGCATTGATCGCATTAAAGTGCGCTGCAAACTCTACTTCTTCACGGAGTTCAAAAAGAGCTCCTTCAATAGCAACCAGATGCGGTTTGGCATATGGCTACGATGGAAATAACCTCATATTTTTCTTATTATTGTCGCTGTTTCGTATTTCTTTTCTTGAAAGTATTTTCCTGAAATCAAAATTCGATAACTTTCAACTCCTACCATCAAAAGAACACGATTTTTGTTCCCTGGTCGTGTTGTAGAGTGGATCGACCATAGCGTGCAAGTGGGATTTATAGAATTTCGATTGAGTTATGGTAGGGGAAAAGAAATAAAAATTATAGTGAATCTCAGACATTTTCCCTCGAGAAATTCTATATGTAATGAATCCCAAAGTTATTGCATATTTTTTCAAAGCTTAAAGGGATCGCAATTATGATGTCTTCAATATATTTCGGAATATGAAATAAGCCGTAGATAAGTGATTTATTTGTCAATATTCTTTTTATGTTTTAATGAACACAATTGTTGGAAAAATTGAAATGTTGCTTTCCACATTTTCATTGTAATACAATTACAATGAGACATTGTTTATTGTAGGAGAAGTACTTTAATTAAATAATAAGTGATTATAAATTTTTCCAATTTATTTTACATAATTTAATAATAATTTCTGTTTTAACTGTCGTTCAATAAAAGTGAAAAGGCAATTCTGAAATCAAATAACTATGCCAACTTTAAATATTAAATAATAGTTTATATCCCTTTAGTAAAAATATACATTTTAATATTCCTTTAATATCTTTTTTGTATATTATCTATAGGATCATTTTGTACATTACCTATAGAATGATTTTTGTAAATTATCGATTATTAGTTGTCTAAGATAAATTTGCATCTATGTATATATTACTAAAAATAAAAAAAACATTTAAAAATAATTTAAATAACGAAGAATAAAACTAATTATTGATACCCTTTTTACCCATTTCTCTTAAAAATTTTTTATGAGCTTTGGTTTAACGTGATGAGTTAAATGCCAAATGTCACAAACAATAGAAAATTTTTGCATATCGTTACAGATGTGCTAAATCCTCACATTAAATATGCTACAATGACGATATTAATGTAATAAACGTATGTATATGTATGATTTAAAATTTATATCAAAATATATAATAGATATCAAAAATCTGTTTTAGTTTATTACCATTTTGCAAAATTAGTTTTGCATTTTAATAATACACATACTACTGTGTCCAAAAAGTAAGATCAATTTAAAATTCCGGGGCTTATGGAATTTCATTTTTTTTCTTTTTTAGGTTGCTGGCACTGTCCTTGACATCTGTGGGAAATTTGACGTCAAAATATTCATTAACGTTTGAATTACGCTTGGCTTTGTGAGGTGCTAAAACTGGTTCCGGCGATTTTTGAAATGTTTGAATTAATTGAACAAAGAACGTGCATTAAATTTTGCGGAAACGTATAGAATGCTGCAGAAGGCATTCAGTGAGCATTCCTATATCGGAAAGAAATGTTTAAAACTGGAATAAACAGTTCAAAGAAGACAGAGAACGCATTGTAGATGAAGAGTCCTCTGGTAGACCATCAACCTGAACCGACGAAGCTCACGTCCAAAGAATTAAATATTTGATGTTTGCAAACCATCGATTTACAATTAGAAACCTTGCTGATGATGTTGGAATTTCAATGCGTAGTGTCCAGAGGGGATTACTTTGAAGGCGATGAAATAAATAAAGAGTTTTTGAAAAAAAAAATAATGGGTCGTACTTTTTGGGCACAGTAGTATGTTTTCTTAATTACACGTTATCAAAAATTTTAGTTACTCATAAATTTACCGATTATGTCCTTGATTACTATAGACCCTTCGTTACCCAGATATATGAAAAGTGTATTAGATTTATTCCCTGAAATGCTTTTTGAATTTTTTTAAAAATGTCACCTGACAGAATATTTCAGATTAATCAAGTCAAGTTTTTTCCCATGAAAACGCAGATAGTAGAAAGCGACATGTGATTAAAGTAATGCATACCCAGTCTAGGTGTGTATATTCAAAATGAAGAAAAGGAAAAAAATATATATCTATATCTCTCTGTATATCGCATTCGATAAAATATGCTTAAGTAGATATTTATTTAAATTTATGTACATTTGCAGTTAGATGATCAATTTCTTCCGTTTTATATTGGAGATATTCGAGCTGGCTAGAAGTAGAATATTTTTCAGAAGAATTTCTTAGAACGTAAAAAAATATATTATCATGAAAGCATCTTAGAGGAGTTTTGATGTTATTGTTTGTTGCACGTTTTCTAGTGAAAAACACGTGTGAATCAGTGTCCCCTGGATTTCAAATGTGTTATATTTAAACGAAAGAGATTGTGCAAAATGTAGCTTATTGAAAACTGCGGTAATGGAATGAAATTTAGTTGCATACTTACATTGCTAAAATAATAATATCTTTATGAATATAACTGTAGATTTTGTGTTAGTATTTTTTATAATTTAAAAATTATAACATTATGATATTCAATTTTTTTTCTAGTTCCAATACATTTTTTCCTGGAACATAATTCAATTAAGTATTTTTAACTTCCCAAAATCGTAATTTTATGACAAAATTACAACACACAGTAATTAAGGAAATAAATTTGTTTATTTTATCCGTATAAATAATCTATTTATTTTAACAGCATTTTTACTCGGGGTACTCCGTATTTTCCTTTTGTTCGTGGAAATCCGTACTATGGATTTCATGCTTTTATTTGTTGTTTTATTTAACATGCTTTTTTATAATTAGAATTTAATAAATTGTTAAATTTGTTATTAATTTCTCCTTACTTTTTCATGGTAAGATTTAATTGCATTATTTATTTATTTAATATATTTTTTATTTATCACGTTTTTGATTTAATGTCTTTATGTATTTTTTTTTTTAGGTTTGTAAATTTTTTTTATGAGGATATTTTAAATAGGTATTTGACTGTTTTTATTATTTATTATTATTATTATTATTTTTTTTTTTTGGCAGAGATAACCATTGCATTTGTGTGGAAATGGAAAATCGACGGTATTTTTAAAATATGTTTGTTATAAAATATTTTTATAAAAGAATTAATAATGTATAGTAAGTGATTAATAATTAATAATTATTAATTATAGATAGTAAATAATTAATAATTATGAATAATAAATAATAAATAAATATTTTTATAATATATAAATATTTTCTCTTAATTTTTCTGATATCTAATTTTATATTCTTCATTTATGTATATATATTCATTAATAAAATCATTTTTTAAAAATATTTTTGTTATTTACTGAAGTTAGACAAAGCTAGAAATAAATATTAGTCTTTAAATTATTATTTGTAGAATGAAAAAAAAATTAATGTAGTATATGTAATTTATACCTTAATTTTTATTAGTATCTTTGCATTGTTATAAATATTTGCACTAAATAGTTCTTTTATTCTTTTGAATATTAATAATATATAGAATATTACACCACACAAATGTTCATTTCTAAAAACACACATTTTTAGGATAATAAAATTTTAATTCTTTTGAAAACTATTCAATAAATCATCAATTAATTTTTGTGTGGGTTTATAGGAAGTTCAGAAATATAATAATTATTTTCTGTCAGTTTTTTTGTACTTGAATGAAAAATTTATTGTTGTAGTCATAAATCATTTAATAATTGCTTTATTCCTTTTTACCATTTGTAAACTTTTTAACCACATTGAATAATTCATAGGTGATTATTCGTTTTTGGGGTCATTTTTTTCTTAAAACATAATTGCTTACGCTGATTTCGATGCATTTTATGGAATGCTGTTGTTTTAATAAACAAAATTAATTAATTTTTACAAGTCATAACAGAATAAATTTGTTTATTTTTGGGTTTATTTTGGGGAAGAGTTTCAAAGAAGTATGGTTGACTGAAATAACTCATGAATCCACATCAAACTGTCATCTTAGGAGAAGGGAGTAACTGTCAGTGTCGTGTTAGTCAGGTTTTTTTTAATAATTATAATCATTTGCAGATTTCTGGAAGAGGTCTTAGCCTTAGAGTTTTCTACCAGTAAATTTTTGAACTGCGAGCTTTTTTTGCTGTTAAAAAGTATCGTATTCTGGCAATGCCATTAGTGAACATTAATGTAATTTCGTATCATTTTTAAGAATTTTTAAATGTTCATATTTACTTCCTACCATCCCTGTATTAAGATGTTAACTCACTGTTACATCACCAATGGTATAGCTGAAAATTGTGTAATGATGGACTCACCTCATTCTGCGGCACTCTGGATGGCACTTAACAGATTAGTAATATACCAAAGAATAATTATTTGTACAAGCATACCTGGGAAACTGCGTATTTATTGTTCATCGGACAATGCCTTTTGAAGGGACACCTGTATTAATTTATATCTTGAATATTTATTTTTGCTTTCTATGCACTCTAGCAATAAACGTGGACAGAAAATATTTCCTTTATTGTTCTACTCTTTTATTGAACTATTTAATTGTATTGTAAGGAGGCTCTGGATGTTCTGTCATCTACTTATGTCTATTTTTTTACTAATGTGGGACTTTTATTTAGTTTAACTTTTAATTAATTTATAATATGATCTTATAAGTTTAAGATGATTTAATTTATAATATGATTTTTAGACTTTTAATTAATTTTATAATATGATTGTGCACGTCTCTGATTATTTAAACTCAAAGATATTATTTCCAAGAAACAAATCTTGGAAAATAAAAAAAAGAATTAAAAAATGGCAACATCTAGAACTGTGAATATAAGTTCGAAAGAAAGGCAAATTTAAAAATTCAGTGTAAGTTTACTTCACTTACACTGAAGGAATAGCAACTATAGGAATTGTCTAGAAATTATTACGAAGTTAGTTAAAAAATATTTTATTTAGATATTATTTGATGACCTAAGTGGCTTCTCGATCAAATGTCTTTTTGCAATCAAAATTGATTGCATTGAAACTGTATATCAGATACAGTTTGTCAAATTCTGTAAAGTTCAGTTCAATTCATTTCCAATAAATACGGAAATAATAGTACAACTGTACATATATTCGTAATTTAGTTTATCTACTTATTGCAAAAATGAAAATGTAGGCCAAAATTATTCAACATAAGGACTAACAAGCTATTTTACAAATTTCAAAAAAATCTGAATTTCTCCTTTTATTAGTTGTATTTTTTAAAGCATGAACTAAAAACTAAAATTTCAATGTTACCATTGCTATGATTTATTTTGCATTTAATAATGGTTTAATCTTTTTGTATGATAAAGCGTGAAGAAAATTCACTCAATCAATCACTACAAACTACTAAATAAGACAAAACGCATCCTAATTTTGCAATAATTTTATTGTAGTGATTGCTACACACAATTAAGGATAGAATTATCACATGCTAATTGACAAACAATCCTGTTGTTTAATGATTGGTCAGTCGGATTGATTTAATTGAAGAATGTTTTCTATGCTAAAGATAGCCAAGACAATTTTAATTCTCTGTTGCATGTAATAAGCTCAGGTTGTAACGTATGTCATTTTCTTTAATTTTAATTACTTTCTTTCGACCATGACTGACAATTTCAATTTTATATAATGTGTATTTTAATTTCCATTTTAGAATTATTTAATTGTATATGCCAATTTTGTTTTATCTGATTAGTACTCCAGCGGGGAATTTTTCAAAATGTTCCAATCTAATTCAATATTTATTAATTCAAGAACAGTCCACAGTACAAAAATCTTCAAGAAATTAAGTAAAATAAAGTTATCCTTAATTCCAATAAAAATAGTTTTAATTTCTTACATTTCTTTTTCACCAAAGACAGGCTTTGTTCAGCAAATTTGGAAAGAAATAATAGTTTTTCTACTATATAATAATTTAAAGTTTTGAAAATAAATACATTCATCGTAATTTTTAGATATTTATAAGTATTACATAATCCGCTGTTGAAATATTGACAGAAGAATTGTAAAGAGATAATTAAAATTTTTAAAAATATAAAAATAAAATTTTTAGAAGTATGACACAACAAAATTTAATAATTTAATTTAAATTACGATTAAAAAGATTAAGAGATTATGATTAAAAAGCAATAGATTTAGAAGTATGGCCAATTAAATTTAATGAATAGCTAACTAAATTATTTTCGAGGGAATTTTTGGTTTAAAACCAATAGTTTACTAAGTAAGTAATCTTTTAAATATTAATAATTTTTAATAATCCTCTGTAAATTATGGTTTAATTTTCAAGATATCTTCAAAATTAGACTTCTACATCTTTAATTAAACTAACATAAAATTCTGCGACTTATTGAACTGTTCTTGAAAATTTTACCTCATTTGTTTAATTTATGTCTTCCCCAACTCCAAAACTTGAATCTACTCTCGAAGATTGAAATGATAAATTAATACACAGTAGAGCTAAAATGTATTTGAAAAAGCACATCAATTTACACATCTAGTATTGGTTATAATTATTAATGGAACATATCCACTACGATCACACTATTAAAGGAAATGCGTAAAATCCATGAAGGTGCAGATATCCATACGTGAACATGAATATAGTGGCTGCAACCAAATTTAAAAAATAATAAAACAAAACAAATAGCTTTAAACACATATTTTGCACATTTTATACACATATAATACATAGACATATGAACTAATGTTAACATCTCAAATTTCTATATTTTTTTCACATTTTTATACATTTTTTTTTTTTTTTTTTTTTTTTTATATTTTATGGGATTATTTTATGTCATTTTACTATCTACTAATGTTTGAGACACCTATAAACTGAACTTGCATTATTCAACTTTCATGAATTCATTGGAAGGTAACACATTCACCAATGTTTGCACATACCAAAGTACAACAAAAACATCAAAATAGACCTTAATAATGTTCAATTAAGGTAGATTTCTTAGTTTCTTAATTCAAAAGGAATTGTTCAGCTTATAAACACTTTTCAAATTAGGTTTGTTATTGAATCTGATTAAAAAAAAATTTAGATGATTTGTATCAGGTTTAATACTTCTCAAACTTTAACGTATTCGCATTAAATACATTTCTAAATTGTTCTTCAAAAAAAATTTCAAGTCACTAATTCAGTTTATTTGCTCAGGAAATAAAATTTACAATGATTATTTGTGTATCATAAACTTTTAAATGTATTATTATATAAAATTATGTAAATTTATTGAAATTGAAGATGTTGAGGAAATAAAATAATTTTTTAAAATTTCAATAAAAATTGTTGTACTTTGGTTTTATGCATATTTATCAATAGATAGCAACCAAACTATCATAGCCATCTTTACATACACATATAAACATATACATTTATATTTATATATATATAATTCCACAGCCAACACAAAGTTGCATATATATATATAGTGAAAAGTGAATAGGAAATACAAACATCAATATGAAACAACTCATTTAAGCATTAAAATTTTATAGATGCGGAATAGTACATAAAAAAAGAAGACAAAAAATACTGAAAAATAATTTAACTGAATATTTAAAAATACTGAAAAATAATTTAACTGAATATTTAAAAAAAAAAATACTGAATAGTTTATTGAGTAAAATAATAATATAAATTGATTAAAGTTGCAACTGATAAAATTCATACCACACTATTCATAAATATTTAGATAAAATTAATAAATTTTTAAATTCTTCTACTTCAATAATTTTGAGTAATAATTATTTATAAAATCCAAATTTCTTTTTAAAAAACTTATAGTAAATATATATACAACTAAATGGAAACGATCTGCTTAAATAAGGTATAATTTAAATGAACCATAATAACGATGAATTGAATACTTTTGAATAAGGATATATGACAGAAATGAATTTTATGAAATGCTACATATTTACGGAGAAATTAAATGCATGCTCTTCCTTTAATATATGACTATTATTTTAATCTAAAAAAAAACTTTTAATATTCCCTACTCTTTTAATGTAAAAGAAAATGAAATGTAGAAATAAAAATATATATTACAAAATAAAATGAATAAAACCAATAACAATTTTAAATTTGAACAAAATTTGCATTATTTTTAAGATCTAGCAAATGAAACTTATTAATAGCGTTATATATACAGTTTATAGTTTTAGTTATAGCTATAGCTTTTAGTTTTATTTAAAAAGAATGTATGACACTTTATCATAATTAAAATGTCTAAACTAATTGTTTAAACGGAATTAGTAAATAAAAGGACAAAAAAATATTTTAATTATTTCCCTAACTAAAAAAAAATAATTAGTAAAAAGTTAAGAGGGAGTTGCTTGCAAGCTCCACTAACTATACATTCAAAATAATTCAGTTCCTGCAAATAGTACTTCTGCAATAATTCATCGAGATATTTTATAGTGTCTAAACTAATTGTTTAAACAGAATTAGTAAATAAAAGATCAGAAAAATTTAATTATTTCCCAACTAATAATAAATAATTAATAAAAATAAAGTGGAAGTTGGTTGCAAGTTCCACTTAACTACAGATTCAAAATAATTCAGTTCCTGCAAATAGTACTTCTGCAATAATTCATCACGGTATTTTATAAGTCTGATTGATTATGTAAACGGAATTAATTAATATTAGGACAAGAAATTGTTTTTAATTATTTCCAAACTAATAATAAATAAATAATAAAAAAGTAAAGAAGAAGTTTGCTTGCAAGTCCCACTTAACTATACCTTCAAAATGATTCAGTTCCTGCAAATAGTACTTCTGTAATAATTCATCGCGATATTTTATAAGTCTGATTGATTACTAACTGCTTCTCGCCAGTTTCCTCTCTTTCTGATCATTATTTAAAAACACGGTTGCGGCACCTTTCTAAAATCCATGAATTATAGTCGTACTGTTGTTTTAAATTCCATTTAGTATTACTCTATCTTTTAAAGAGCTACATTTATATTCATTTATCAAATAGACATGATATATCTAGGAGATAGAATTAATACCCTTCAGGGATGGAAATTCAAGACATAAAGATAAAAAATATATCAGATGAATGTTTTTACTTTCTAATCCCTTTTCGGAAAGTAAAGGATTTCAGAGCCATTACTTTTTTTTTACCATCTTTCACGTATGCTTTTGAGTTTAAAGAAAATATTTAATAACAAACGTAATTTTGCAACATGCATTCAGCTTTGGAGGGAAAAGAATTTTAATTCTCTTGAATTCTTGAAAGGAATTAAGAAAACAGTCGCAGAATTTTTTTTTTTTATAAACATTTATAATTTATTTTCGGCATGAATTTATAAATGAGGTTTGTGACGTTAAAATCTTCTTGGTCTGAGGCCATTTCAGAAGTTAAATATGTTTAATAAAAATATTTTTCATTTTCCTTCCGCCTATACGATGTACAATAACTGTATTCTAAAACATTCTCGTTATAAACATTTCGCGTGTTTTTTAAACTAAAAACATTTTATTATAAATATTTAGAAATTTATTTATTTTTTTCTTCAGAACTTTTTTTGATTATTTAAATGATATATAAAATAAACCAAAAAAATACAATTTTAATTAATGTTAGCCGGAATGTCAACTAAAATTTTAAATGAGATTAAATTTTTAATTAAATTGTTAAAAATTAAAAAAAAAATTAAAAATTAAATTGTGGAAAATTGTTATTATACATATTTATAAATTTATTTATTTTTTTCGTCAAAATTTTTTTTGATTTCTTTAAGGATATATAAAAATAAACCAAAACTACAATTTTAATTAATGTTCGCAGGAATTTCAAAGTGAAATTTTAAATGCGATTTAATTTTTAATCTGATTTATTTAATATACAATTTGTAAAAAATTTTATTTAAACCAATCAGAAACTACTTTAAAAAAAGTCAATATTATAAATTTAAATTTTCATGTGCAAGCAAATGTATATTTAAAGCTCAAATGAATATAAAAGATAGCAAGTGAATTTAAGTAATCTATCGTAAGTGGTTTTTATAAATACTTAAAATCATAAAATAATTTATAGTTCAGAGTGGGGGAATTTTCAGTCTAACCAAATGTACCCGTACTGGAGGAAGGCTGTATTTTACCAGGTGCAATTAATCATAAAAATCTTAAAATAGCTATCAAAATAAAAATAAAAAATAAAATGAATATACCTTTCAAATCATAATGGTGCATAAGGTATCCGCATCTATACTGTAACACTAAGGCAAATGTAATGAAAATAATTGGCAAGAAGTGGCAAAGATTAATTCACACGAATATTGGATTAATCTAACTACATTTACTACCATAAATTAAATTGAAGTGCAGAGAACATGGGTTTCATAAAGACCCAGTTGATATCATATTCCACAATAATAATACAATATTTATTATTGGACATTTATTACAATGATTTTAATACAGCAGCAAAACAGATTGATTATTGATTACCAGTACTGAGGATTTTACTTCATTTCAAATACCATTGTAAACATTGAACAATTCATTCAATAAACACTCATTCATGCATTTAGAGAAACGATTTACTTTACAAACAAAAAAGCCAGGTTTACTACGAAATAAAAAAATTTAATTATTATAAATTTTTATGTAAATTAACCGAAGCTCGATTTTTCAATGATGGTTGACATCTAATTGACTATTGAATTTACACCGACAGGAAGACAATACCTGATAGGTTAATTAAATAATGTAAAAGAACTGCATATTGGAAGTGCATTGGCAATTTTTTTTGCTCAGTTAGGCATACAAATAACATGACAATCAAGTGTAATATATATTTTACATACAATTGGTGCACTTTTATGAGAAAAGCATTAACTTAAAAGGAATTTTGAATGCAACAGGTATATTTACGATTCAAGAAAAATTTTCGGCCCGCTTATCATAATTTTGCCATACGCCGTACAGTCAATTAGCACTGAAAAATTTGTTTTGTTATTCAAATGCGAGAAAAATAATAAAAAAGTGGTGCAAATGGTTATTCATATTTGAAATACATATTTAAAAATGAAAATGCTGCTTCCCACAACATTGCACAGCCACTTTTAAACAGAACTGGATACCGTTTTAAGACTAGTGGTATCTTTGGTAAATCAATATCGTGACCTCTGCTTTTCAAAAATGCATCAATAATAACCATTAAGTTACATCAAAAGTATTTATTTGAAAACTACAGACTTACAGAAAAAAGGGCTCAAACACCTTCGATAATGGGTATTCACTCTAGTACACTAAGATATTTCAAACTGGTTGTGCTTTGTTGAGGACAACTAGTTTTGTATGTGAAGTGAACAATAACCATGACTAGATACATTGCAGTCTCTAATACGAAAATTTTTGAAAGGACATCAGATAAATTATGGTGAAACACTTACATTTGATGTGTATACAATTAGAGAAGTGCAGGTTATGCATTCATTAAAGGGAGCCACGTCTTCATCTGTATTTCAAGTAAGTCTTGCTGTTAGGGATAGCTGGTTCCTTTCAAAGTTTTTTTTATAAAGCTGAACGATAAACATATAATAAAGTGACAAAATTAAAGTTTGTTGCACCACTTATAACTGCTTTGTTCATAAAAAGTTCAGATCATGGAATTTTTTAACGACCTCAAACATTACATACATGTGTTTGCTTCCAGAGTCTATGAATTCAGAAACAATGCAGTGGAGAAAAAGAGAGTTTGAATGGAAAGCTTAGGTGTGTGTGCGAGACTTTGTATTATAAAATTTACCTAAAAAGTCTCACACACAGTATTTTTAAACTTCATAGAGAAGTGAAAGACATGGCTCTTATATAGAAAAAAAGAAAACGATTTCTTTAGAGTAATGAGATCTTTTGATGAAGCCTCAAATTTTTCATGCATGTGCTTCACACAAATACATTTATCGGATAAACAAAGATCGAAACGACAAACGACGAATATATATGTTTACACCGACAAAAAAATCACAAGCAATTAATGGAAAACATTTGTGACATTTCTATACTTAACTTACTTTACATGCCAAAGAGATCACCCCAATAGATTGCATCGCTGAGATGAGTTTAAAACACATCAACACAAATATTTCAATACACCAATGATTTTTAAAGAGGAATTAATATTTTCGTTTCGCCAAACTTCTGGTTCATTGAGGTTTTGGCAAAACGAAAATCAAAAATTCTTCACGGTTCATTTTCATTTTGCTCCCTGCTTTCCTTAATCTCGCTGCTTACGCGCGATAAGATTTCTCAGCTTCGCAAGATTGTTTTGGGTGATCACATCATCGGGTCTTAATTTCAAAGCTTCTACATATGATGATTCGGCTTCTTCGAGTTTTCCATTCACGTGTTGCATTGCTCCTAAATTCATGTGACTTGTCACTTCCTTCAAAGAAAAATAAATACTTATGATGTGACTTTGATATGTTACAAAAGCAGTTGAGAAAAAAATAATAATATTTTACTCGCTGGTCAAATGTTCAGCTTTTTCGATCTATCATTTAAACCAGAACAGGTCGACTTACATTTGGTTTGAGTTTTACTGCAATCTGATAATAAGTCTCCGCTTCATCGTTCCTCCCTGCTTGCCTGTAAAAAGAAAAATGCGTTACTATTTGACTGAAATAAAATCTTTTGAAATTAATCAACAATTCCATTTACTGATGGAATTGTTGATTAACACTTTCATTCATGCTGCCATGTTCTCTGAATCATAATCGGATTCATCATGCACGAAATATTGCCACTACTTCAACCAAATTTGAATTTCTTGGTGCATCATCAACTTGGAACAAGCAACCTACAGCTTGTTCCGTCTACCTACCTCCTCATGTACCATCGGAAAGACTTACAGATTGTGATTGTTATAAAGATTGTTGGCTCTATAATGCTTACAGAATTTCAAAACAAGCTCTGTTAGCTGTAAAACGCGTTGCGTTTTCCACCTGGTTGCTTTAACCCGATTTATTCAATCAATAAAGGGAATATTATGTAATAAATCTTTGATTGAAATTATCACCACATATAATTTTATTAGACTTTAAGTAAATTTTTTTCTTTGAAATTTTCTTTAATGATACCTGAAAAATAATGCACTAGAAATACTACAGAAGTTTTATTGACGGATTTTCTTCTCTTCTCATATCTGAAATGGTAAACAATTTGCCAGTATGTTGTTGACAATCCGATAATCAGAGAACATCCCTTAGTTAAAAACTGATTTACGTATTTCATACTCTTTCTGAGAAATCGAAAGCTGTTTTAATACTTAAAGAATTACATTACTTATAAGATTATTTTCAAAATTTATTTTTTTTTACAATGTAATATTGCATTTTATTTTTTTGGACACATTAAAAAGTAATACTTTTCTTTGTTCGTGTTAACCGCTTACGCATCTCAAGATTCTTTTAAATTTTGCACCAAACTTTTATCGGTGAATTACATAAATTTATTTGTATAATTAATTTTAGAAATGTTTCTATTTTTTGGTAAAATTGAGAGTGTTTTGACTAAAATTTTTTAAAATTATCATATAGATATATTTACAGGACGAAAACCTATATCGGTACAGGTCACACAAAAATGTTTCGTATGAGGTTAGCATTCATATTTAGGCAGTTTTTATTGAAAAATCAATATTGGTGTAAGTACATAATCTAACTTTATGTACAGTCCCCACAGTTCTAAAGTTACATTTAGTAAAGATTTACACTCATTTTAACAAATATAACACTTCTGTGTAAAAAAATATGACAGGGATTTTTAATGTCAAAGTTTGGGTTTTTCTAGGATTTCATTGAGGGGCCAGTTATAAAATTGATTAAAACAATTCAAGATTGAAATCAAGATAATGTTTGTTTAAGTTTATAATAAATTTTGAAAAATGGTTCTCGTTATTAAAATCTTCTAATAATTTTTATTACAGCAATAAAAAAAATTGTTTATTCGCTAAGGTTAAATTTGATGCCTTAAGACAGATAAACAAAAGAAAGCAATTTAGATAGACAACTACATGGAGCAATACCAGACATAGATTTTATCAATAAAGTTTTGTCCTGAAAGTTAAATGTCAACCACATGCATTGCAAAAATTACTTGGGAAACACGGAGTATCTATTAGACTTCAAAGGGTATATGAAAATATAAACAAATCAATCAGGAAAATATGTCTCATTATCAAATGAGAATTTCATGTTTAAGTTTCTATCGAATTTTGAAATCATGCACACAGAAGAGACGCATTAAGATGAGGCTTGATTAATATGATTTAGACAAGATTCTAGTTTTGGATTTATAAATGGCTTACAATTTTACAAATTTCTCAAAATTTTTAGGAAAGTGAAGAGACTAATTTGCATTAAATTAAATGATTAAATTAACCTTCTCAATTCTCATTGTTGAAGATCTAAAATGTGTATGTGCTAAATTTGAATATTTATAAATCAGGAGTCTAGAAAGTATTCGTACACCTTTATAAGTTTTAAAAAGTGTCTGCTTCAATTCTCTTCACGAAATATTTTGTTCTAGAAACTGGTCTTTGGAAGCAAGATTTTTGTTTGCATTTCGTAATGTACCTGTTGATACGTATTCTCCAATTTTAAGAACATTATTTCTCGAATTTGTTTTTTTCAATTGATGTATAGTGGAATCGATGATCATAAGAGCTGAGGTATGCTACTACTTGATTAAATACATTGTTTACTGAGTACTTGATTATGTACGTTGAAAGAAGAGTAAATATTTAAATTATTGACTGTATGGTAAAACAAAATTGAATTTTTTTTTTTTTTTAACTGTTTTACTATCTTTACGAAATTTTCAAATTTGTTTCCTTTCGGAAATAGAAGTCTCAAAAGGTTTTTCATGGTTTCTATGAGTTACACACCAAAAACAAGAATTTCTAATTGAATTTTACTTTAGAATATATACTTGAAAGCACCTAAAATAACCTGCTTTCCTTTTTAAAATGTTTGAAAAAAAGGCCACCCCAAAAAAGTTTCTAGCGAGAATGAATAATGTTTGCGCCTATTCCATGTTCAAAAGGTTTTGAAGTCTCTGATAATTGTTTAAGCAAAATGTTCCCTCAACTAAATAATAAAACATTTTTTTTTTATAAATCGACACTTTACGTGTACTTTCTACACTCCAAATTTACGCACCTCCACCCCACACACAGACATATATATATATATATATATATATATATATATATATATATATATATATAGAGAGAGAGAGAGAGAGAGATAGATATCCAAAATCCCAAAATCATTAAAGATTTGAATTTCTAAACAACTAAATAGTGTAGAATTTTTGATAATTAAAGAACTGATTTCCCTTCAAAATGTACCTTTAGAATTGGTATTCGTGGTTAAGTGAGTAAGCCAAATTGTTTTCTAAAACAAATCTATTGTATCCTATATTGAAAGCTTTACTTTTTGCGTGAATTTTATGACACCCTTTATAGATACTAAAACAAAAAGACAATTGACAAGAAATGACTACAAGCACGAACATTTTGCACAACAAAATCCACAAAAGTATTGGATACACGCAAATTGTATAACAAAACCATCACAGCATACGCAATAGAAAACACTGAAGTGCCTCACGTACAGAAATGACAAGAAACAAAAGAAATCGTTTAAGATTCGAAGTGGCATAAGCTGCAGCAACGAAACTGAAAATTATTAGACACACACAAATATCAAAATGTTGAGTGGTAAGAACTGCATTGACAGGTAAAAAAGTAACACAAAAATTATACATGTTGTCCAGGAAACCCATAAAACTCGAAATAAATTTGTAATACCAAAATGAACTTAAAAAGCCCCAAAAGAAATCGATTAAAACATCCTGAGGACAGCTTTATTATAAAGGAATACGTTCCTCAGGATATTATAAACTATGTTATTACTGCTCGCTAGAAGATTGGATCCAAGGAAAAGGCACATCTAATGATATATTTCGATAACTTGGAATAGACGTTGCGTTCTGTTTATGTAAGCCACAAAAGGATTTCCGAAAGTTCACTTCCCAGGAGGACTTTCGAGTAAGTGCCCTACCTTTGCTTATTAAATGGATAAAAAGCCGGTGAATTCGCAATAGGCCTTTGAGATCAGTGAGATTACTTTAATTTCGTATTCATCATCTAGTCATTTTGAATGCATTAACTTTTATATCGCTGTTAATTGAGATATTTTTACATCATCCTTTAAAATGCGAAAATACGTTTGAGAGATATTATTTTAATCTAATAATTTGGTAAAAACTGAGGATTTGTATTAAAAGAAGGATATGAAAAAAAAAAAATAATAATGATTGGCCAATTTCACTGAGGTGTTTGAGTATTTGAAATATGGCCTTATTAATATTCACTGAGTATTTGATACATGGCCTTGTTAGTATTCACTGAGTATTTGAAATATGGCCTTATTAATATTCACTGAGTATTTGATACATGGACTTGTTAGTATTCACTGAGTATTTGATATACGAACTTAAAGAAAAACTTAGAAGCTATTCTAGTGATGGAAAGCTATCGCTAAAGTATTATAGAAGGATGTATAATTTGATTTTAGTGTACCCAGAACTATCTAATTCTAATTAGATATGAAATATTAATTATATACTAATTGATTCTAATTAGTTAAACAATAAAAATTCTACATGTTATATAAGTTATATGCATTTAGCGATCAATAGAAGTTATCATAATTAATATCTCCAATTTAATATGTGTGTTATAGAATGTTCATAAAATTTTATTATTAATATTTATAATTTTTTATTTTTCAATAATAGAAAGATAGTGTTTTAATATTTTAAAAAATTACAAGGATATTGGTATTTAATATTTTCAAGGCAGAAGAAATTTAATTTGGGGAACTTATTTTTGAGCAAATGAGTACAATCGTAATCCTCATTTATTGCATACGTTAAAAATATATTTTTAAAACCAGAGCCTCATATCACCACAGAAAAATTCTTTGAAAGCAGACTTCAGAAATCTTTTAAAAAAGATTCTTTGAAATATGTAAATATTTCTATTTCAAACACAAATACGAAAACCACTTAAGTGGCAGTTTCTCATTTGGATTCTAGAAGTAAAGGTGAAAAACATTTCCCCAACTCCCAATGGTATACCAGCATTAAGTCTGAAGTAAATAAATTAATCTTGCATTATTTGCTGAAAGACATCTAAGAAACCTAATTCTAATTTCAAATAAAAATACGACCGGGGTCTCTAATGGAAATAAATAAAAAAAAACCCACTCTTTCAGAAAGTCGAAAAATTGCCAATAATCTGAAATAAATGCACCAAACCATAAATCGTTGTTTGATGGCTTTTATCGGTCTACTTTATTTTTAGTCCTTTTTTTCCACAAACCCCAACGCGGAAATCACTTCAAGATCGCATACTATATCTTTTCATTTTTTATGATGAAGAATCTCAGTCAAACTTTAAACCTTCTTACTATTTTTCAATAGCTATTCCGTTAAGTTTAGTATAATGGGTTATTGCTCAGGACATAGTATATTCAGTTAGAAATTCAATTTGCATCAATTCAATCGTCTTGAACTTTTATTCAGAAGTTTTTGATCCGGACAGTCCTTCTGTGCCAAAAATGTTCTCCGTTTAAGTGGTACCTTTAAGAAGTCTTGGATTGCTCTTCGTATCGATCGCTTATTAAGGCAGTCGTGATTTGATTGCGCGTCATTTTTTTTCTGTGAGGGAATTATTTTTGCAGAGGACGGTGAATCGTTGCCAGAATCTTACACAGAAATATCCAGTTCTTTACACAATTACTATTGAAAACTATTTTTTTTTTTTTAAATTTAGATAAAATATTTACTTTGAATAAAGTTGTGTTCGAAGTCCTTGATCTGTAATTCCTGTAGGTATACAAGTTAACATTAAAATTTTCGCGATTCAGTTAAAAAGATATTCCTTTGATATTTTAAAATGATTTTGGTATATACTGCAAGTAAATGTATTTACTTTTTCATTTCGGATTATATTTTATCGAAGATACAAAGAGAGAAAAGAAAATTGAAACGAAGAAATTTAACGGAAATCAAATTAACAGTAGAATTTTCATTTTGGTTTCATTTATTTATTTATTGAATAGTGCTTCCAGTTAAGTGTAGGGAATGATAGTAAGACAATGCAACAATGCTCAATTACCTTTATTCTTATTACAATGAATTATCACAAACAAAAGTTAAAGTTAATTTTTACAACGTAAATAAATTTTGTTTTTTACTCTTTTGATTCTTTAAAATGATTTAATATAAGGGCTAATCAATCTAACTACACTTTACATCGTACAATATATATATATTGATTTTTTTGTTTCTCAAGTCATCAGTTTCAATTTGGGAACTTAGTTACCAATCAATATTCAGATAAATTCCCGATATTTGAATATAGTTCTACTATAAATCCTGATTACTCTAACTACATTTTACGTTATACAATAAAATATATCGTTTTTATTTGATTCTTTTCTTTACATCATCTAGTGAGTTTATTTTTTTCTTCTATTTCTATTTTCTTGCATTTTATTATAGTTTTTCCTCTTGAATGCTATTTATGTTAATTTTAATTTTACTGAAAATTTTTAAAATCAGCAACAATTAATTTCATTAATATTCTTTATTATAAATTTTGCTTTATATTTGTATCAGTAATCAAATCTGTGACGGCATCGTAAAAGCGAATCTAAGGTTGAGTAGCATTTAAATTGATTAGAAGGGTTTAATGAAGTATGTCTGGAATTCTAGCGGTAACTAAGGTGTGTTTGAATTGGGCCAGAAACTCGGATTTCTAATTTGTGATTTAAGTTCAAATGCAGCTTTAAAATTAGTTAAATCACATACGAGTGACATTTAAGACGTATGACGCAATTTCGGAGCGTTTCGCAACGGTATTCAACTATTTATTCATTGAATGATTTCTGAATATTAAGATATTGCATGTGAACTTCATCCAAAAAAATCAGGTTTTTGAATACACAAAGTTTAATAAGTAACAAGAAAAATAAAATTGTAACCCTTATCTGTTCTTGATAGATCTAATTTAATAAATATTTTTTTAAAAATAAATCAACAATTCTTGCAGATTTATCGTATTGATTAGTACTACATACCTATATAATACACAATTAATATTACGTCCTTTACACAAGACTAATATACCTTTCTTAAAAACTATTGGTTTATTTATGTGTACAATTAAACGCAATTTATGGAAAATTCAGGATATTTTTGAGGACATTTAAATAATAAATATTTAAGGAAATAAAAATAATAAATATTTTTAGAGAATTATTTATGGAGATTGCAGCTGTAAATAAAACTTTAAATTGGCTAATGTTGTTATTTGCATCAACATCAATCGATTCTATAAAGATGAAAATCTACCATTGCAAGAATAATGTAACTTTCTTAACAACTATTGGTTTATTTCTGCGTACAATTAAAAGAAATTTATTGAAAAATTCAGGTTATTTAAATAATAAATATATTAAGGATATAAAATATAATAAATATTTTAGGGAAATAAAAAATAATAGATATTTTTAGAGAATTATTTATGGAGATTGCAGTTGTAAATAAAAACAAATATAAAACTGCAAATTAGTTAATGTTGTTCCCTCACCAACATCAACTGATTAAAAAAGATGAAAATACAGTACTAAATATATAATTACAGGACATACCATGCGAATGTTTAAGAGGAAAATATTTGATATTCACGATGTAGAAAAATCAATGTAAATTTCTACATCGGTAGTTTGTCAATATTTGCTGAAATCTATATTAGTTTTTTTTAGTTGCGGCACAAAAGAAATATGTAGAAACGAGACTATGACTATCTTTACGGCTTTAGGATAATATATTAAACCAAAATGCATGATAATTTATTTTTTAACTTAGTTTGATAAAAGTCAAACGAATATTTTAAAAAAATATTTTGAATATTTATTCCTATGTAACAAAAAAAGTCGGATTCAATGAAAAAGGCAGATATAGTTATAAAATGAATAGTTAATAAGATGATAAAAATTCAGTATAAATTTATAATTTTAAATATAGAATCTTTATACAACTATGATAAAAAGTTTTTTTTCTTGCAAAACACATCCAACTAAGGAAATGAACCTGAAAATCGAAGGAAACTTGCCAACAATTACAAAACGAGTTGATGTTTACAGTACATTATTTATACAGCCGTACAATTCAGTGCTTTTTTTTTTTTTTTAAAGAAAACTTTTTTATAAATATCTTTTGTAACATCTCTATATCTATTTAGTTAATATAAAAATACATTCATACAAGAAAATTTTAGATTCGGATATTAAGGAACTAACAAAAATATATAAATAAATAAAATAAATACATGAACGAAAATACGAATTCAGTTTTTATACACTACATTTTAAGAAAGGAAACTTGCTTAAAAAAAAACAAACATAAAAGTTAAAGCTTAATATGTGAAATGTATTTCATTTAAGAAAAACATTTATGAGATCTTTTCGAAATATAAAAGATTTACTAGGTTTCTCTCATGCTACAAAACGAAAACCAAAGAAATTTTTAAATGAAAGAGTTAAAGAGAGATTTTTTTTTACGAGTTAAAAAAATCAAAGTTAAAAGCTAATTTATACAAAGCTTTGATGTTCTACAGTTAATACTCCAAAGGCAAATGAATCGTGTAATTAAATCCCTTGTTATATTTATGTATTTTTTAACGAAACATCTCGTTTTTCTTAATTGTTATGGAAGTAAATTCGTACGACATAAATATGGTCTTTTCGAATTCCATTTCACTTTTGCAAATATTTTTAAAAGTAAGAGGAAAACTAATCAAAAACATTTTTCTGAGTAATTATTTCTTACAACACAGCTAGCGTAATTATTTTGGAAAACTTCTGAGATGAATTTTTATTAATTAATATCTAGATTTCTGATTAAAAATTTCTTCTAATATTTACTCCAGTTAGCATGTTTAGAAAGTAAACAGGAATAGATGAAGGAATTCTTTATTAAATGTAGGTATTATGCATGATTATTTATTAATCATACATATTATACACGAATATGACGAATCAATAAGACTATGATTAGTATGGTAGATGTTTTGTGGCTAAATATAAACATTCTGATTCTTCTGAAAATGCATTAAAATAGATAATTATTTACAGTCAGACACATAGACATGATAGCGTTCATAGTTCTCAGGTTAGTCGACTCAAGTTTAATTCGATGGTGGGGTCCGTTAAAGTCACTGTTTTGAAGAACAAGTGGATTAGAAAAGAGTATTTCGCCTTGCATCAAGCAGCTGATGGGTTTCCATGAATTTCTCCCATTCAGTTAGAATTTGGGCAGCAATTACCCGTAAAAGACCTCCCGGAAGGCATTACTCTCCCCTCTTCTGCATTGGGAATAATGTTGGCTCATTGTAGTGGTGTTTCTTCAATAAGTATTTTAATTTATCATTGAATTCCCGTGGAAGAGGGCAACGAAGTCACTGAAAAAGAAGGTTGCAATAACTAGAAAGAAAATACACACCTCAGAGTATTGGCAGCATTAAAAACAATTTCATATTCATCAGATGCAAACTGTGCTGCTTTTTATGAAGACATCTGCTGCCTCGTTATGGCGATCACATTCGGCGAGAAATTGCCCTGGAATAAAAAGGAAAATTGTTTAATTTACCACTTATTTAGTTTAAATTAGATATATTTTTTTAATTTATTTAAAAAGTTATTTATTTAATTTATTTTTTTGTCTTTAAAATTCACTCTACGGTCAGGTTGTTTAAATTACTTCACTAACATGAAAACCAAATCACTTACCATAGTGCTGGTAGACACTTGAGTCATTAGGCGCAATGTGCTTGGCCTTCAAGAACCAGTGTTCAGCTTCTTCCAGACGTCCCTGTGAACCCAAAAATTGGTTATAATTTGATAAAAAGAATTAAATTATTAAACGTCTATACTAATGATAAGTTTGTAAAATCCCGCTTAGCTTAAAATTTATTTTAATTTTTCAAAGGTTTCATATTTTGATAAAATGAATTTTTAGGAATCTAAACTGGTGAGCGAAACTTAAGCAACGATTATTTTTTTTTGGCCACAACTACGCAAGAACATTCAACTTAGAATACAAAAGCTAATATTTTGTACCTGAAGGATAAATAAACATACTAACGTAAAAATTAACAGAACACACACAGTATGGAATCAAATAAAAAAGAAACAAACAAACATTATCGAAAATATAGCATTGGTATGAATGGTTGTTTACCCAAATGAGAGAACAACAAATCTATGTTCTCTTAATGAGGAATATGACCTCATTTAACTACAATGGTTGATTGGCACCGTCTTTCCATACTCAAAAGCAGATTATTTAACAGATGTCGACATAAGACAGCCCATTTCTCCTTGAGAATCTGTTACAGTTGTTGGGTGTCTTTGGCGGACAAAATCGTGCCGTAATGAGTCTTCCTAAAAACATCCCATGCATATTCTATGGGATTCAAATCATGAGACTAGGGTGACTAGGGAAGTCTTCACTTTCTAGAAGCTTCTGAACAGAACGAGTTCGATGTGGTCCGATGTTATCATCCATAAAGAGAGCCTACACCAATGGCACGACAAAAAGATCCGTTTGGGGGAAGATAACTTACTGACAATAGTGGTCTCCGGTAACAGTATCTCCGTCGAAAATTGGGAGCTCAGTGTAACAGCTTATCATAATGCCACCCCAGATAAGCACATCAGGACTACATTAACAGTCTTTTTTAACCTGATGTTAGAGGGATAAAACCCCTGTCTTACGTCACTGAATATTAGCTGGCGTTGAGAATTGCTAATGACACTGAAAGGACTCTCATCTGTAAGCAAAACACCACTTCATTGACGAGATGTCCAGTTTTTGCGCTTCTTATATTTGTTTAAACAATGTCGTGATAGACAGCGATCAATCTGATCGCTGGACGATGGTCGAATAGCCACCTTATTAAGGCATCTGGTCTCAATAAAGAGCGACACTTGTTGTCCCCTGACTGGTATCGATCTCTTTTTTTCTGCGATATATCGGTCGCCATTGGTGTTTTCCTTGCTGATAACTACCAACATTTGCTTACAGCTGTAATTTGAAACTCTGACTCTCCACCGCTCTACTCTCCACCGCATGTAAAGTCTCGTTAATGTTTTCATTTAACCATATTACATGAACCAACTTACTTTGAACTAGCGACTTTCGTTATTTTTTTTTATTATGGTTTTGCCCTGCGTACACGTTTTTCGTGCCTTCACCTCATCAATGACGTATTGTTCCTGATATTATTTACTGTTGGCTGTCTGCTAAAATATTGCATCGTTGCTTAAATTTTGCATGTTAGTGTTTAAAGAAATAAAAATTCAGTGGTAAATATTCCAAATTATTATAACACAAACTGGGACTAACATTCTTTTTTAGTAATGAAAATGAGCCCTCCTAAAGCTATAAATCTCTGTCTAATTAGATCATTACAAGCAAAACAACATCGTTAAGCTCTCTCATAAACTTGGACAAAGCTCATTAAATGTGTTCGTTAATATATGTTTTAGAATATTGTTCCTTTATTCAATGTCCATTCGTAATCAATAATAAAACGAAAGGCTAAATTAATCCATTTAGATTTAAAGCTTAAAATTATTCACCTAACATCTTCTAACACACATTTTTTTGAAAAGAAATTTTAAACCGTAGGAATTATATAATTATTGAAATATCAGATTATTAATAAATATCTTTGTATTAATTGGAAGATATTCATGAAAAAAAATGGGGAAAAAATTAATTACTGTCCTATTTTTTTCGTTGAAGACATGGTTGATAGATTTAAATCTAAAAAAATTTAATTGTTCATGATAAATCTTAAATTGTTTTGTCTTATCATCTTAGTAAGTTTTAAGAAGAAAAAAACATCTTTAAAACTTATTTAAACTTTCATTTAAAATCTTTTTACCACTGATTTGATCACTGGTTTTTAAAAAATATTTAAATAAAAATCGTTCTTAAAAATATTATATTAATTTATATAGTCTTATGTCAGCTAAAATCAAAACCACATACTCGATTTAACTTCCGGTTTTAATAGCGAACGAAAAATAACTTATCTCCTCTAATTTTAAATCAAAAATTTGCTGAATTTTTGTAAAATATTAATATTTTTAAAATAGGATGCAATATTTTAATTAACTGTATACTTTTAACCCTATCCTAATTCCTATTATAAACAGTTAAATTATACAGTATTACATCTTACCCATTTCATAAGCAGTTTTTGCATAGGTCAAATGCGCTGGAATATGATCTGGTTTAGAGCGCAGAGCTGCTCTATACCAATTCTCAGCATTGACGAAGCTACCCATCTTGAAATATGCTTCACCTAAATAAATACATATTTTGCTATAGATTATCTATTTTCTTGAGTATTTAAAATTGAAGGAAACCTAATAATATATGAAAAATACAAATATATAGATTTATACTGAACACATATTTTTGTTATAAGCAACATAATCATAAGAATATTTGTTAAGTTTATTTAGCGTCGTCAAGAAATTCAAAATTTGTCAAAAAACGGTAGAAATATTTATTCTAGATAGTATATTCATCTAATGGTAAATATTTTTGATTAAATTGATTTTATAAGAGCAATAATAACATGATGTTTACTTCTGCTTATAATTAAAATTATTTCTTATTTACTATGGATATTGTTTATCACTACTTACAAATATGCGGTTAGACTCTATTATATCTTAAACCGTTTTTGTATTTTATAAAAGCTCAGAGAAAAACATATCAGAAATTTAAAAAAAATGAAAGAATCTAAATTTAGTTTGGTTGATAAATAAAGATATTTATAGTTAAGTATATTTAAATGTGTAATATATGAAAATTTAAACTTTTAACTATGGTCAAATTAATTCTGAAGTAGACAAAACTGTTAATTTTCATTTTCATTTTATACAAGACATACCAATTTTGGCTATTATTAATGCAACAAATAAATCCCACTTTCTACGAATTCACATTTAAACTGCTTCATGCATCAAATGAATCTATGAATTGCATACATCTATTTAGTAATTTCTATTTTCTATTGTCATTAATGAGAGGAGAAGGAACGTCCTTTAATTAATAGCATAAATCTTGTAATTAAGGCCGACTTCAGCGTAGCAAATAAAGCTCTCATTTGAACATCAATATTTCTTGAAACTCCCATTTGCTTAGCAGTTAAAAGAGAAAATTCAATTACTTTGCTCAAATGAACTAATGGATATTTTTCGGAGACTATACGTGAAAGATGATATCAGTAAAGCATTCCTAATTTACTATTTGACCATTACAATGTACATATTTCCCGAGTTTTGAATACTAAGAAATACTTTTTGTTTGATGATGAATAATATTTAAAATGGACTCCCTTTACCGCAAAAATATAAAAAATAATCCTCTGTATTACATAGAGATTTATAATGTGAAAAAAATTGTTTTTAATTAAAATAAACCTAGTTAACTGCTGTTAAGAGGAAGTTCTGTTTTTAAAATTTTTTGATAAATTTAAATAAACATTTGTTCCTCTCCACTGTAGTATTTTATGGCGTAGATGACTACAGTAATACTTTTTATGACTATGTAATGACGTAACTCTAATGTTGGTACACGTATAAATTGAATCTAGTAGGAATTATCAGCATAATTAATGTTTTTATTTCAATTTCTCTTCCATAAGATATCAAATACTACTGGGAAATCAAATAGAAATATAATATTAAAAACAATATTGCGCTCACTATGTTAATAAGAAGTTTAAAATTATAAAATTGACCTTAGGATTCCTCATTATGCAATGATAGTTAATATACATCTCAAACTAAATCCGATGAATTTTTGCAGCTCTACATATATTTGGAAGCCCTTATTTAAAAATGGAAACGTTAGAAACCGCTAAAGAAATTATGAAGACTGAATTTTTTTTTTTCTGTTTACTTACCCATCATATTGAATAAAGATTGTGGTTGGTAATAAGGTGGCATCCTCTTGATCGCCTCATGGTATATTTTAACAGCTTCCTACAAAAAATGATAACACAGCATCATGAACTGTTACCGAAAAAGCTAAACAAAAATATCTGAAGAAAAAATCATTTTATAAATATGCATTTAGTCAGTTTCTCTTCATACTTGATATTAAATAAAAAACTTTTTGTACATAGATTTTATATTAAGAATCTTATCTATAAGTAAGTAATTTGTTTTATATTTTTTAATGCAAAATATTTTTTTAAACTAGTGCACAAAATTTTGAATATTTATTTTTCAATATTTACATTCTATAGCATATAGGCCTGAAATTACAACATGCAGTCATACTACATACAGAATGTACCATTCTTTTTCATTAAACAAAAAAAGTCAAAGTTCTCATTTTCTAATGATGTTTGTTATTATAGAAACAAAAGTAATATGTTTAATGACATCTTCATATTGTATAAACAAATCGTTGTTAAAAAATTCTTAAGTTAGGTAAAGTGATCGATTTGAAAATTTCAACCTAAAATATTTCCTAATTTTACTCGAAATGAAAAGATTTTAATAATTAATCTAATTTATGCCTATCACATTCATTAAAATTAATCATACATGCCATACTTCATTTACAGGAAGGATGTTGAATATTTACTGTTCATTTGATGCATCTATCTTCATATTATATAAACAAAACATTGTTAAGAATTCTTAAGTTAGGAAAAGAGATTGATTTAAAAAAATGTCCTTCTGAAATATTTCCTAATTTTACTTGAAATGAAAATATTTTAATAACTAATTTAATTTATGTCTATCCTATTCATTAAAATAAATCATAATGTCGTACTTAATTTAGAGATAGGGACGTTATTGTTCATTTGATGTATCTATTAACAGCATGTAGGATTTTATTTCAATGTAGGACTTCATTGCAAAACTAGGATAGTTAATGAGTTTTTAATATTTTCCATATCATGATTAACTGAAGTAAATGATGCATTGTTCCCCAATTTCAATTGAATATTTGAATAGGTATGTTATTTTGGAAGTCGAAATCACTAGATCCATAAATTATAATTTATCATAATAAATGAATAATAAATACTGATGAGAATAAAAATTAGCACATACCCGATAATTTCCCTCATCAGCATAAAGCCTTCCCATATTGAAAAGGGCTGAAATCCTGGTAGTCTCATGAACTTTTGGATCTTTCAAACCTTTGCTGTCAAGCGAAGCACAGTGTCTATATACCTAAAATAAGTTGAACATGTACTCAAAATATAACAATTCAATATTCTTGTTTTGAATAAAATCAATATAACAAAATATAATCGATATATATCATTATTGTACTAATTAAACTAAAGTAACTTTATTTTTATAGAATAAAAATGAAGTTAATTTCTTAAACTAATTTAAACTTTAAGTTGAAATTAGTAGTTTTAAACTTTTTAATTTAATTTAAGTTAAGTTCTTTCTAAACTAACTTAAACTTTAATTTAGTTTCTTAGAATTTATATATGCTTATTTTGTCATTTAAATCAAGAAAAGTGTATTTTTATATTATATTCCAGATAACCACAGTTCACTGCTAAACTATTTGGACTTTGTAACATTAATAAAGATTCCTTTATTTTTTTCTCTACTTTTTACATAAAAACATTGAAAACTTTTGAATTTATTCGTTTTGGTCTGATTTTAATTTTTTTTCCGGAAAGCGTTTTTTAAACTTCAAAACAGGCCTTAATTTTTATTATTAATAATAATCTAAATAATTTTTTATTAAATCGAATAGCATTAAAAAGTAATGTATAATTTTATTTTTCAACAAAAGCATACAAAATCAAGCACTATTTTAATAGCATTTTGCAATATAATGTGGAAATTATGTTGATCTGAAAAATAATTAAATAATATTTTTATATAATTCTGATATCACTTTGTTTATTCTAAAATAAGAGTAAGTATTATTTAATTACTGATTTAGTGAAACCTAAGTTTAAAGGAAAATTATGAACATTTTATTCCAAAATGTAAAATAACATCAACTTGAGATAATCTACAACAGTGGTTCTCAAGCTTTTAGAAGTCGGGGCACACTTAAAATCTTACAAATAATTGTAGACTCATTATATACAAATTTCTGAGAAATAATAACTTTCTGTTAATTAAGTCAAATATTACAGAAAAATAATATGATAAAAAATAAAATGAAATACAAGCAAAGTTTATTTATTCTTGTGTGCATGAGAAACGTAATGTTGAATTTTCCTAGCGATTTCTTCAATGTTTTGACATCATATATATGGAAGGCAAACTATCATTTTCTCACCAAACTTTCAAGATTTTTCTCTCTTTCTTCTTAATTGTAGTGAGGGTAAAAAAAAATCCTAATTCACATAAATATAATGCTGAATATTTTAGTAAAATTTTCAAAGCTTTTTGAGATATTTGTATGTATTCTTCTTTTTTAAAGAAGGTTTTCAACAGACAATTCCATATATTTAATCCTCAATCCACGATCAGTGGACATACTACTAGTTCTTCTTCAGTTAATATTAAATAATCAACTCCGCAACTTACAGACGGCGAAGTCTCATAGGATACAATGGAAATTTTATTAACAATGAAAATAGACAGTAAAGACGCTAATATGTACAAATGAAGAAATGCATTCAGAAAGGTTAATTTATAATGAAAACTGTCTTTAAAATGGAAAACTGAGAAGAAAAATTGTAATTATATTTATTTTTATATCTGGACACATATATCTCTGGAATACCACAGGACGCAAAAGTGGACAGCGGCGCATCCTTTAAGAACCACTGATCTAAAGTATTATTTTATAAATGAAAATATTTAACATTTAAGTTTTTATAATCAATGCAGATACAATACATATTTTCAATACATTTGGTTAAGAATAGTTCATATTCTGACTTCGTTTTTAAATAAATAATATCAAATGAAAATTTTAAACATCATTTCTAATTCATTTCCTTACATCTGATTATAAGCATTTTAAAAATCCCAATAAAAACAAACAATAAAAAATACTATTCATTAAAGAAAAAAATATTATTTTAGCTTACAAAAGAAGATTGCATTCGTGCTCCAGTTATTTTTATTTTCTCACACAATTTTTTCATTATATTTATCCATAAAATCTTTCCATTTGATCGACATCATTCATTTCTCATTTAATTAAGCTCATTTTCGACTCCCCTACCCACAATCATTCCTACGTACTTAGTTATTTATTTCATTATTCCAGAAAGAGCAATCATTTAATTTCTGCTGCACGTAAAATAGCTATTAAATAGACTGTTTCACTTCTTAAGTTTGACGAAGATACTTATCATTAAATGCCAGGCCCCTGCCAATTTCTCATAGCTTTAAGTATTATTGCTCCCCTTTATCGTAAGTTTTTATGCTATATGTACAAATGCCATCATTACTATTTAATATTTATTTGTTTCTCCTCTCTTTCTACTTTCTCATTTATTTCTTTTAATGTAGAAGAAGCATGAAAAAATGAAATTTACAATTCTCTTACATTGAGCATGGCATGTATTAAAAAGGAAAAGATATTTGTGAACTGTAAGATATCTGTTTTTTAAATTTTCTCATTTTATACGTATGCAAATATTGATAATAAGAAAGTTTATGACAGTAGGGATCATAGATATATCATTTTGATTTTCTCAATTCTCTCTGAAGTGAAAGTAATAAAAGGGATCTAAAATACTAGTAATAAAAAATGAGATCTGTCAAAAAATTTAATGGAAAAAAAATATGGATTCAGATGTTAGCAATTTTAACTATGAATAATTCATTTTCTGATGATATTATGCTAAAGGAAAATTAACAATGACAAATAAGCATAACAAACACTTAGATATTTTAGATGTTTAACTAAATTTGAGGCGTTGTTTAAATTGCTCAAAATCTTTATTTACTTTTTATATTTTTAATTTTAATTCTATGAATGTATCATTTTCAAAGACTATATGTTTTTAAAGATAATATGATTTTCTAAATCTTGTAGATCTCTTTAACAAAATATATTTTAATAAGTTAAACTTTACAATGTATTTATTTGCATTAAGATTTACAACGTAATATTTGCATTAAAATCATTGAATGTTTATTTTATAATCAGAATCCACACATTTTACACTTTAAATTAGAAGTAATAATATTTAAAATAAGAACTTAAAATTTGTGTTTCAAAATATAAAAAAGAAAATAAACCTTAATCAAGGTTTTTATGAACCGATAAAAAATTAATTTATTTGATTTTAGTGACTATTTAAATTTATTTTTATATGCTAATTCAAAATTTACGGTAAAAAAATCCATTTTATTCTATATAAATAATTTCTGATTGAATTCCCTTCAAATTATTTGAATTCTAAGGCAAAGAAATAATAATAATAATACTATAAAAATTTCTTAGTATACCTTTCCGGAAAGTAATTGCTGCTACTTACCTTTTGAAACTACCGAAACAGTTTAAAAACATTTCTCAAACAAGCAACAAAACAGTTTTTTTCAAAAGTTTTCATGAATAGAAAAAAAATTTCTTTCAAAAATTTTTATAAATAAATTAATAAACATCTGCTTACCTTTTCTGCTTCATATCTCTTCCCCAATAATCCAAGAACCAAACCCATGTTTAAGTGTGCCACTAAAAAATACATACATTTGTAGCTTGGCTCTAATTTAATTTCATTCACTTGCGTAAAAGTGCTGCATTGCTGTTTTGCTAAATTTTCATTAAATATGAGTGTAGTGGGACCATCTTTATTTGTGATGTATAATTAATAATTTTAAAATTTATAATGTAACGATTTTTTTTTTGAAGTAAGAAAATTTTTCCTTATAATTGCTGAATAGAAGAAAATAATTTTAATTTTAAAGGCTTCTAATTACATTGAGCGCAAAATGAAAAGCATTAATTTTTAATTTATATGATTATTATTTTTTTTTTTTTTTTCAAAAATATTCCTGAAGTCATTTTTTTCAGTAAAATTTTATTTGTGTTTCATTTTTGAACTGACTTTATTTTTGACGATTAAATAGGTTTTATATTGATATAAAAACATTGCTAACAAGTTAAATCGCATTGTTTGTGATAAAGAGAAAAACAGTGTAACATTTATGCTCTAGTGTGAGAAGATTACCTTTCTTTTATGTGATGATGTTTTACGATTACTATAGATTAATAAATGATGGAAATAATTTATGATGAAACAAGTTTACTTATGAATGATATCTGAAATGAGTCACAGATGAGATACATACACGAATGATTTTAACCCGTATAAAGGTCTATATTGGAATATCACCATGACAAACTAAGTCAACAAGTGAACCCAGAATATAGTCTTCATTATCACCTGGGTTGATTCAAAAGATTAAATAAGTTTTATATTGATATAAAAACATTGATAACAATTTAACATTGCATTGTTTGTGATAAAGAGAAAACAATGTAACATTTAACTTAGTGTGAGAAGATTGCCTTTCTTTTATATGATGATGAATATGATTATTATAGATTAATAAAATCCAGACTACTTTTATGATGAAACAACTTTACTTATGAATGATATCTGAAATGACTCGAAGATGATAAGCATGTTCCTCAACCGTATAAAGGCCTATATTGGAATATCATCAAGACAAAGTAAGTCAACAATGAACCCAGAGCATAGTCTTCATTATCATCTGGGTTGATTCAAAAGTAGCAAGCGTTTAGGGAATACTGACTGAACAAAGGGAAGATCAACTTCACATACTTATAACATTTAATTTTTGATGCACCTGAGTGAAAGGATCTTTAAATTTCTGAAACTTGGTATGTGAAATCTTGTAAGTGAAGTTTTAATCATTCTTAATTATGGTTTAAGATGTTAGTCAACTAAAATTGCGTTATGAAAAGATAAATTTTATAGGCTAACTTTCATATTATGAAATGGAGGAGTCTAACAAGTAATTTGCTTTATTATATAAGAGTGAATAAACATTTTAAATGAGACATTTTATGGTATTTTAAAAACATGGAATAGGTAATTATCATAAGGTAGCATATCACCATAAAGTTCTTTAGAGTACTTAATACTTTATGTTGAAACCAGTTACTGGGAAATTGTTACACAATGCTGTGTATAATATTAAACTATCTTATGCTTAGATATATTAAATTAATAATTTAATTCAGACCTCTAAAACATTAATCTTTGTTTTCTTGAAACTAACGGATATTGAAATAAATTTTACTGAATATTTTTTAAAAAGTTTTTATTGCTACTACGTTTATGAAATACGTAAATATATTTTATGTTAATAATTCTGAAGTTAATAAAATGAATTAGATAGAGTTGCTCTTATCTAAAGAAACATTTTCATCATCAAATTTTATAAGGCATTCGATAAATGTTTACTAAAATTAATTAAGTGACTATATTGTTCAATAAATTATTTTGATTATTTTCTGAGGCAAAATTCAAAATGCATCATGATAAAGTTTAGTATGTATATCATATAATTTTAATACTTTAGACATTATTGTACGAATATCGTTTTATTAAAATTAAACTTTTTTAAGAAAAAGTCAAAACAAATATATGTAATTATATAAATATATATATATATATATATATATATATCTTCTATCAAACTATGCAAATACAGCAAGTAGAAGCAATGCAGCACTTCTCCAGCATTAAGCTCCAAGTTCCTTTGTGGCATCAGCAGAACTATTTATTGTCGTTCATCAGCATATTAAAATTAAAAAATGTGAATTTTAAATTTTTATTCAGTATAATTTTTTTACAAAAAAATACCTACCTTTCATTTCCCAATTAAATTTTACATTAAGACAATTACTTTGCTTAAATTTAGAATTTTTTGTATGCTAATATTTTTTAATTTCCAAGAAGTCCTTCAGTAAGTGATTTTAACTTTCAAGAATAATTATACTATCAACCAAAATGTCCCATTTTTATTCGCAATCAATTGCTTTGCAAAGTAATAGTCTTAATTAAAATGAACTGACATCAAAATTTGCATAAGAATTTTCTGTATGAAAACTAAGGTAATTTAAGACTCCACATATCTTGGGAAATGAAACAAGGTATTTTTATGCTCACTATTTTATTTTAAAGATGGTGTACCTTATTATTTCAGAAAAGTAATGTACCACAGAGCAGAAAATTGGAGCCTAGTAATAGTATACAACTTAATCAATAATAGTTGATAACTTCAAAAACATAACGATGATTTGCAATGTACATCAGTGGTTTTCAAACTTTTATCTCTGCACTATCTCGCCCCCCCTTTATCAAAGAAGATTCCATTTTCCCCTTATTTCTTTTCAATATTAAATTGAATATCATTGAAGACTTGGCGTTTTAACATTAAAAAAAAAAAAAAAAAAATCGGTGATGTATGTTCAACAAATGTTTTTAATTCAAAACTTCGTATAAATAAGAGAAATATATTGAATAGTTTTGATATTTGCAATTAAGTATTATATGTATTGAAATATAACATAATTACTGTTCGTAAAAGTCAAGCGTTTAAAATTCAGTGGCCTTAAGAACGAACAAATTTCAAAATGTAATGTAATATTAGAAATATATCCCTAAAAATACGCGTCTTGCAACTTTTGACTTGGTGCCAAAGAAAGTAAAGTATGAGCATAAAGGTCGTAAAGCATTGTCAAAAGGAATTATTGATACTTTTATTTTAAATCGTGAATTCCCTTACAGTCTTTACCTGAAATCTTTACTAAGATATTGCTTTAAATTTACATTCAAACATAATGAATTATTGAAAACAGATGAGTATAGAACTCAAAGAAAATGCAGTGCTTGAGTTCTTGGTCTAGATGTTGCTGTCTACCAAGTGGGATATTGAAACAACAACGTATGCAGTGCTAATGAATAATCAACGTTCTTCTCAACGGTACTTTCTTCGTCTTTTTACGAAAGTGAGAAAGTTATTATTAAGAGTTTACATATTAATTTTTCGTTAATTTTTCCAATCATTTTAAAGCTGTTTGATTTGTATTGATAGGAATTTCTTTCACACCCTATCAATCAATTTGACAAGCTCCCTTAGTTCTTCTACAGTTTGAAAACCATTGTCGTACTTGAAGATTTTCGTTTAGATAACATAATACATTAATCCTTAAAATGAACATCTTGCTGCTATTTTAAATCCTTATTGAAATAGAAATTTATGTCTTTGTAAAGCAAAACAAAGAACTGAGCAAATATTTTGACAACAAATACCAGATTACAATCTTAACATAGAAATCAACTAATAATATTTCAAAAAATTCTTCTTTAAATAAAGTCCTTCTAATATTTCACGAATTTAATTCACATTTCTGACAGAAGCGTAAAAAACACCTTAAAAGTGATGATATAATTAATCCATATAATTTGAAACCTCAACAACGTGGAGGCTTATTTACCATGTTTTCATACTAAATGAAAATTAATTTAAGTATTAACTTACCTGTGAATGTTGTGATAGTTGCATTTAGATAAGCTAATTTTTTTAGACAAGTTTAAATGGCGCAAAATGAACTTGAATAGTTAATTAAAACTTTTAATTTTAAACAAAAATCCTTTACGTTTGCTTTAAATCAAATATTTAATGAGAAAGAGATTTCAATTAAAAGTAAAGTTATATTGAAACGCATGAATAAACTAAATTTTTATGAAGAATTATATAAATATATAGAGTTTATTTTATTTATTTGCATAAGGCATATATTTTTAAAAAGATACTCTATACTTCATTTATATAAGATTTATTATATAAAAAAAAATTTTTTTGCTGCTGGATTAAAAATTTTTTATAAAATTCTATCAATAATACAGTATTGTATTATTATATTGTATATTAGTATTATTATATTATATTATTATTGCATATTGTATTATATATTGCATTTTTGACTTGTATTATACAATACAATATATATAATCAATATTTATAAAGCATTTTTTTATTTAGAGATATACAGCTGCTTTATTTTTCAGATGGTTTCATGCTGAAAAGGTTAATAATTTTTTTAAAACTTATATACAGTAAATTTTACTTTTAACTAAAAAAAAACATAAATAAACATTTCATATCTAAAATAACTTTATTTCACTTAAAAATAATTCTTAATGCCTTCTTTTTTTTTTTTTTTTTTTTTTTTTCAAAATAAAATAGCCATCTGGCAAATGGTGTATTAAAATATTAATAATTTGAGTTTAGAGGGGGTCTATTACTTTCTTTGTAGTTATTAAAATATAAATACTTTTTGATGAAGAAAGAACATTTAAAACATAAGGGGTCTTTGAGAATCTTAAGGGGGAGGGGGAGTAAAACTTTAACGAAGAACCCTAAATGAGGAAGAGATTTTACATCTTCATACTCGAGCAAATGATTTCATTAGAAACATAATTAAGTCAATTTTTTTAAGTTCTAAGTAGTACTTTGTCATTACAAGCAGTTTCCATTTTATAAATATTAAAGAACAACAATAATAAAACTAGCTTTTCGAAATAAATGCATTTGTAATAAATAATTCACTTTTACGTATAATCATTTTTCACTTAGAAAATACCGGATGGGTTTTTATATTTATTCCATATTTAGTTATTTTTATTCCGTCAAATAACATAATCTCGAGGCCTTTCGATAAAATTTGTTTTAAGAGTGGAAAATCATTCATTTAAAGATGTTTACGAACACAAACTAATTTTTTCTCATTAAAAACATCTTTTAAAATTTCATTTTAAATATTTAGTCGATGTTTTGATTTTTTTTTCAAGTTAAAAGAAATTACTTCGACTGCATTAACTTACACACTAGAAGAATAATTAATCGTAATGTTTATGGAAATACATCTCATAAAATCAGATTAAATTATTAATCAAAAATGATAACGCTAAATAAATATTTTCTTGAAAATATTTCATCTTCTACAATATTTAGTTATTCTAATTTAAGTTTTTCGTACAGAATATTTATTTTAATTTCTTAAACTTCTTTTATAAAGCCATTTCTTATATTTTTACGAAACAAATTTGAAAAAAAAAAAAAAAACAAAATTTATTTTAATATTTAATTAATGTTTAATTAAGTATTTCAAATATTTATGCAAAAACATTATTTATTTTATCTATACATCTTTATTTGAAAGTGAAAAGGATTTTTTAGAAATTAATGCGACTAATATGATGAAGTATAGTGCAAGTTAATACTAAAACTTCGAGAAAATGCACTTATTTATTTTAACCTTCAAAGATAAAATAAGTTAAGTATATTTGCATTATATTTATAGTTAATGCTCGCAAAAGGAATTATGAACAAACTTACTAGCCAAGCGAGGTCGGAAGTGTATAGCAGATCTGTAACTATACATAGCTTCTTCATAGCGCCCTTGCTCTTGTAGCAAAAATACCCCTGAAATAAAAAAATACATTTATAAATATTTTCTTAACCTAGAAATTTTTTAATGAAGATATTTTAGAATGTTTTCTAACGCTGTTATAATACTTTCAAGAAAAGCGTGGATAAAAATACAATTTGAAACAGCTATCACATATGATGCTAAATGTTACAAAAAAAAAGGGATATAAATGCTTAATTAGTAAGCATTTTAATATTTAAAATCAGAATAAGAAGAACTCAATTAAATATGTTTTTGAAGAACTCCAAATAATTACCGTTGCTTTTCTAAAAATATAATTATTGCATGCGTTTAATTTAAGGCAATAATATTAATTATAGCTATTACATATAATACTAAATATTACCAAAAACGGATTTAAATGTTTAATTAACAAGCAATTTGATATTTAAAATTAGAATTAAGAAGAATTTAGTTAAATATATTTCTGAAGAGCACCAAATAATTACCATCGCTTTTCTAAAAATATATTTGTTGCATGTATTTAATTTAAGGCTATGATACTAATTGTATCTCTCACATATAATACTAAATATTACCAAAAATGGATTTAAATGCTCAATTAATAAGCATTTTAATATTTAAAATCAGAATTAGAAGAATTTAATTAAATATGTTTCTGAAGAGCACCAAATAATTACTATTGCCTTTCTAAAAATATATTTATCGCATGCATTTAATTTAAGGACTTCAAAGCAAAACTAAAATATATTTGATTAATTACATTAACTGAGCTAGAGAACTTTGGAATTAGAAATGGCAAAATAATTTATTCTCCACCAAAAATTATTTAAATTTACGCTTAATCAGAGCCGAATAAATATATTATTAAAAAAAGATTTTTATTAATATATTTCACAAATAGTTTATATATAAGAAATTTCTAAAATTCTAAAATAAATATTTTTAACAATGATAATAATATATAAATTGTAACAATTATCTAAAAAATAATACATTCCTGTATGATTCAAAATTAACTGTAGAAAATTTTTAATTTCCTTAAAACAAAAAACTGTATTTTAAAATATTTACCTATGAAATTATGTTTATGTCTTATAATTAAATTATGAAATTATGTTTATCCATTATTATTTATTTTGTTTACCCATGAAATTATGAGTATTGTTTTGAGGACAGTGGGTTCCTGACTTCCTGGAAGACTTTCAATATTTTTTATTGGTTGGTTTATTTATTTTTTTTTTTAAATTTCTTTCACGAGCTAATAATAATATAACTAAATATTTTTTATTGGTTGGTTTATTTTTTTTTTTTTTTTAAATTTCTTTCACGAGCTAATAATAATATAACTAAATATTTTTTATTGGTTTATTTTTTAAAAAAAAATCATTTCATGAACCAATAGTTATATAATTAAATAATGCAATTTTTTATTTTATGTTTCTTTTTTTTTTGAGTAATTATTAAATAATTTTATGGGTAACCAGTACCAGTACACACGTACCAGCCGGTTATATTTTTTTATTACTTCTATTATATTTCGATCTGTTCAATATCTTAATTACTTAACATACAATAACCAGAAAAATCCTTCTCTTATATTTTTTTTATCCTTTCTTCTTTTATCCTTGGAGAAAAAAAAAACCTCACAGATACCGAGTAATGAAAATCGTTTCACATTTTTAAATCCATAGCTCTCTGTACAAAAAAAAAAAAATGCAATTTAAAACCACAATAAATAACAGTGACACGAATATCTTATGTAAATAAAAAAAAAAGGGTTTCTGTAAACATTTAAGATATATAGGCAAAATATGTCAGCTATTACTTACAGATTGTAACGCACATCTGCCATATTGGCACGGTAGCTCAGAGCTTTTTGTAAGCCCATTCTGCTTCTTCTTTCTCTCCACGGCCGCTTAGGATGTTTGCCAAATTTCCATAAGCTATCAAGAAAGAAAATACTTGAGGACCAAAAATTTTAGGATAAAAAAAAAAAAGTATTTTTTACTGAAGCATCAATTATTTTAAAGGGTATTAGGTAAAAACTCCACAATTTTCAAGTGTTTATCAATATGTTTAGAAGAACCAAATCAAACTGTTTTGTGTTGAAATATTTTTCAATAAAACCATAAAGTTTTGGTTGGTTCATAACTTTTTTGATCATAAAATATATTGTTGGAATTTTAGTATAGAATGGTGTGATTTATGCAAAAATTTATTTTTTAATTTAGTTACGGCAAAGTCAAGAAGATTTAGGTGTATAAATTAATTTATTGTACCAACCACCAAGTGACAGGGACAAATAAAACATATCATCAATTTTATCAAACAACTGGGAACCACATGTGGTGAATATTTTATTTGTTAAAGCAATATTTTCGCCTTAATTGAATCTGAAAAATTTTTTTTGAAAAAAAAATTCTAACTTTTCTCAATGCATCCTTACAAATTCTTACAGTGATGTCCTATGAACAAATCCTTTTCTGAAAACCTGATTTATAAGAAATATTCCAATAAATGTTTTGAATATTTTAAGCTCCATTTATTCCAAGATAATATTCCTGCGATCATATGAATTAATAAAATTATATGAACCAAAACAGTATGGAATCTATGATCAAATGATAACATTAAATATTCAGCAGAACTAAATCAGCGAAGAATTATTTATTTGATAGAAATTTTTTTTTCCCACTTAAAATAAAACTCATTCTAACACGTATCAGGGTACCAGACTGGAAGAAATCAATAGATTAAAAGTTCATCTCCATAACTGATAATTCACACAGATCTTTTCCGAAACTACGTATGTTCTTAGATTGAAATTCACCAGTCATTAACGGTGAACAAGCCTCATTAAAACCACGTAAAGACAATTTATCATCTTGAAAGCAGAAATCCTTGCATATTGGTCGAGAACATGTGATCTTTTGGTGGAAAAGAATATGAGTATATGTAATGAAAGTTTCGTTCATTAACTGAAAAGGTGGAAGATTATACCGTAATTACCAAAGGGAATGCTTTATTCGCCACTTAAATAAGTGGTGTTAGATTATCTCCGTTTGTAGTTACCAAATGCTTTTGCAAAAGTATTGGCGATAAGTAATTTTAAGCCATTAAAATGTTCAGAGTGGAAATGACACACGAAATTTTTAATGAGAGGTTTTTTTTAAAATTAGTCAGTTTGTTAATTGGTTTTTAAAACGTATAAGTGGAATATTTAAGACAATTATAAAGGGAAAAAATAATTGACGAATAACAATTATGGTGCTACACAGCATTAATGTAAATTAGAGATTATTTTGCCCATTTGTCAATTCTGCCTTAACAATAATCGAGAAACATATGCCATAAGTTTTTATACTGGATAACCTAAAAGTATATGTAATATAAATAAACCTGTAAGTATAAGTAAACCTTTCATAATTTAACATATGTTTAGCTATATGTATAGTTAGTCGTTTATTATACAGGATGTATAACTACATTTTTATACAGAACATCTGTTCGAATGAACAAAATTTAAGTTGTGGTGGCATCTATATTAAAGTGGTACCTTTAATATTGCCTCTAACTGCAAATCATGGAAATTCGTGATTTTATCTCAAGAACTGATTGGTTGCTTAAGTGTTAAAGTCAGATGCTTAAGTGTAAAGTGTTACAGATTTAGTATAAAATGACTTTCTATGAACACCGATAACTTAATTAGAACCTGATATGCAAATACCTTGATATCCGACCACCTTCAAAACTACGTCACAAAACCTATAAAGAAGCATGATAGCAAGATGTTTTAAGATGCATTTAAATTAACTAATATTTTAGCATTAATAATTAACCGATGTTTTTTTTTTTTTAATTTTAAACTTTAACATCAACAGAACATTACGAATAAGAAAAATATAAAATGTTTTTTAATTATTACATTTCAATATTTATAGTAATATATCTATTGTTGGCAGAAATATATATATTTTAATCGGGATAGAACTTGTTAAACTTCTTGCAGTATTTCACTTGTTGTGCATCTGCATACGTAGATAATTCACTCAATTATTCGTAATATTGCATGATGGCAAGTTGTTTATCTGGTCTTTTAGATTATCTCACATGAAGAAATCCAACAGAATTAGTTTAAGTGACGTTGGAGGTTGTTCCATATTACTTTCATTACCGAGGATTTTATGGCCGAAAACCTCCAAAACTCAAAGCAGAAATTAGAAAGCAGACAAATAATTAAAAATTCAGTAACTGAGGTTTGCAATAGTTTCCAATATTTTTGTTTTGTTAAGGTCCTTTCCTAAAACACTGGTTCTATAAAGCAATTGTTCTATATTCAGCACTAGACATTGAAAAGAATATTGCACCTGATTATTACACATTTAGCTTTAAAATATTAATTGAGTGATATCATTGGTGGCGTAGTTATGGCAACAATCTGATACCGTTAGATTTGTATTTCATTATTCAGAATAAAATATGGGTGTATATAAAGGATAATGTTATACTAAATCGGTGATGCTCTACATTCTTCATTGACGGTATTACGCTGTCCAATAAAGTTTCTGAGATAAAATCACTAACACCCCCGATAGAGGCGCTGCAGTCAGTCTTAGACCATATCGAGAAGTTGCTTTTACTATAGGTAAATATCCCATCCCCTATTATTTAATATCCCTATTCCTTCCATAACTCTAACTCTGTCCATTCGAATTTCGCTGCATAAGGGCATACGCCCTGTATATTAATTATTCTAACAATTTACTAAACTATTCTGGCATTCAATATATTCTGGCAAATGAGGCACTTATTTTCATTGAATTTATGAATATCATTATTAATTAGTCTTTGTATAAGTAATAATACTAAAAAAAATCTTCATAACAATGCCAGTATGAAACTTAAAGGAAAGAAAAACTCGAATGAAAGTGTAAACCTTATGAATTATAAAAGTGCGATTAAATTATGTTAAAATGATTATGTTTAAGTATATTTCATGTATTATAAAGTATATCATATTGCATATCATTTATAATTTTTTTTTCTTTTTATAAAATAATATACAATGCACAATGTTTCTAGATAATTAGAATTGTTTTTGTAAGAATTAATGCAGTTGTACTCAGTAGTGATATAATTATGACATGGTATAACAGAACAATAATATTTAATGATATTAATAAATAATAATTCAAATAGCAATTTTTATAGCTACTGTTTTAATTTGGATGGACAATATTGAATAAAAATGTGTATCATAAATATTAGAGAACCAAACCATTAGTTAAGAAACCAGAATCCAATACAGAAGTTAATTTAATTGATACTAAAATATCTAAGAATTAAATTAAAAAGAAAACACAAATACAATTCATTAAGTTCTTGATATAATCCACATACAATTATTTTGAAAATCAATTTGATTTCCTCATTTGCAAAAGATTTCCTACGATATAATGAAAATAACTTGAAATTATCTGCAGGTAAGTACACTTGCGTTTCTATTGCAAAAGGCATAGTCTGTTTGAATATGTTAACACAATTTTGTTTGTTAGCTCCTCATCTCATACATAATCTACCAAATCAACTGAATTCGTGGAAAGTAAAATAAACATGCTACAATAAGAACTGAACTCCGTCGTTGCCTCGAGAGATAGAAAACAAAGAATTAAATACTTAGAGAAGCACTCAGCGGGGTTAAAATCTAACTAACATTCTCTTTTGGCTGAGTGAATATTGATTACTTTAGCTGTGGTTCACTTACAAAGTGCTCGTGCAATGTTTCGTTCGCAAAGAATTTTTAAACATTTCTCCAGCAGTAATTGAAATACATATTATTTCAGCTAACAGAATTATCTCAACCTGCATGTTCAAATCTATTTATTGAAGGAATCAACTTAATTTCCAAGATTGGAAAATATATTCACCAAGAAATTTTTAAGAAACTGAAAGATAAACTCATAATTAAATCTGAAGGCAAAAAGTGGCACAATATTCAAGACAGCTGGAAAATCTGTAACACTAGATCACGTAAAGAGGCGGTTGCCAACTTTCGATTAAGAACTGGACACGATTGTCTTGCTGAACACCTTAACAGGATAGGTGTCCTCACCTAGAATACTTGCCCAATATGTAGAGACGGTACAATGAATTCAGGACATCTTTTGAAATGTCTAGAACTGAACAGGGAGGCTCAGCGCCAAGGAGAAGTCTTGCAGTAACATTGGGAGGCCTCAAGGACTGAAATAAAATGTCTACCTCCTTTATTTACTCTCTCCCTCTTTGATTTTTTGTGATGTGTGAGACCGACTTATTGTCAATTGCTGCCTTGCTGTATATTTGCTTGTTCCTTCTCTGTGTGTGATCCTTATTGTAATGGATTAATTTCAATAAAAACCATATGTTACAACAACAACAATTTCCAAGATTGGTAAATGTATACAATAATTTCATGCTTTGCATTTATTATTTAGCTTTCATATAGATTACAAAAGATAACAGAAAAAGCCAATAGGATTTTCATTATAAATGATTAAAGATCATGTGATAATAATAATTATTATTCAGTATCAGCATTAATACTAATCTGTAGATGCCTTGAGCAATTTAAATACCTAAAATGCTATTGAGGCTGGAAAAAACAATTGCCAGTCCAATACCCTTTTCGCAACTACAATTCATCTTACTGAATAGACAAACATTTTTATCGTCAATTTCATTGAGCATTAAAACACAAATGGCGAAATTGTTATTTGATTTCTCAAGCATCACTTAACCTCTCTTTAAATCCGCTACTAAGAAAGCAATTAACTTTTAAGAGTCGTTATAAAACCAGAAAACGTACTTTTAAAGTGATAGGACAGTATAAAATTAACTATATATTCCCCCTGCAGCATCATTGCTATAGCAGTTTTGAGTTATGATGATGATTTGACTTTATGTTCTGCGAATAAAAAACCCTATCTAGCAAAATAAAAGAGTTTGTACTCTACTTCGGAGAATCTTTTAGTATTGTTCCCCTTTTCTGTGGAAAATTCTGAAATTATTATTCCTCATAGAATATTCCTAAATCAGTTAAATGTTGCTTTATAGAATTGAGCAATGAACAATTTTGTCCTTCAAGTCATGATATATCAATTACATATTTTGAATCATTATCATCATACAAAAGATATAGTTTATTAGTTTTTAGAAAAAGAATTTTAAAACATATTTTTGTAGGAACGTATTTTCATAAGAAATTATGCACCTTTGAAATAAGTAAGATAATTTCTTTCTTAAGAATAAAATTGCTGTTGGCAAATATAGGCATATTCCAAAATAATATATCATGTCCTTTGCAGTCAAAATGGATTTAAAAATAATTTGAATATTACGTAAGATATTTAATTAAAGTAAATTAATAAGATAACAACGTTGCCATTATTTAGAATATGGTAAATGAATTATTGATACATAGCTGAGGATATTAGTTCTCAATATAGATTTATTAGATAAAACATATATGCTCGAATTTATTCTGATAGATTACAAAATTGAAACAGTTAGATCGCTGTGTGATATTGAGACTGATTTAAATAAATTATCCAAATTTATCATAAATATAACTAATTGTCTAAAGCACCGTTTATCAAGAGAAAAATCTATTTATTAGAATGTGGGACTTATAAAAAAAATTATTTAAATTGATACAAACATGTATTCATAGATTGAATATCTGATAAATACTCTAAGAAAAGTGTAGTTTATATTATTATAAAAGCTCATGAATAATTTTTCATTGTTTTTATGACGTCAATTTCGTAAGTTCTGAATGCTTTAAAAGTACAAAATAAATTATCTTATCATCAAATTAGCAGAGTTAATTTTGTAACCTACTATTAAAAAAATAAAGACTTAATATAGGTTGTGTGGCTATATTTGTTTTATAAACATAAATGAAGTTTAACTATGATTGATTAACTGTTTTCTTTTGAAGGAAGGTAAAAATATTATCTAAACATTACACATAGCCTCGAAGTAATCACTAAAGAAATTACTATGAGTAAAAAAAAAAAATAAGGAACGTACAATAACTAAGTACTGGAATCCAAGTGCTCATAAAAACCGACGCTATATATTTGATAAGGATTATCTATGAAGCAGGCCATCAAAAAGACGTTAAACAACAGTTGAAGTAGTAATCCGTTTTCTAATAAAAACTTTTTGCAGAAAAGTGAAGACTACTAAAAGTTCAATGCATTGATGTCATAACTATTATTTATGTTTTCTTCTTTATTTGTAGCATATCCTTTTATAGCTTATTACACATACACAGATAAAAAGAAATTCTAGTTAAACAAAGGAATGACCTTTTTATAAGTTTATGAAAAAAGAAGGAAATAAAAAACAACATTCAGATTTATTCTTAAACTGCTTCGAATGTATGTTTTGAATAGCACTTAAACTAATACAAAAATATTTTTCTATCAAACAAGTTGAATAGTAAATATACTGTTCACATTAGAGTTCAATCGTATATTATTATATTAAGATTAGGCTGTAAAAAATAAAACTGCATATCTAAATTAATAATTTTATGTCGTTGTGTTCTTAGAATGGGAATAGGAATAAATAAATATTTTATTGGTAGTTCTTAAAAGTAATTAATTTCATATATTTAAATAAAGAGAATACAATCTAGGCGCTTAAAATATATTTTTCAATATAAATATTTGGTTCTATTTATGTTATATTTTGAATTCATTAAAACAAATTGATGCAGATTTTAAACATCCAATTTTTACTTACTGCAAGCAATAAATACTTAGTAAAAGTTTTGTTATTTTATTATTTTAACTAAAAACCTTTTACATATAATGGTATTTAAATTATATGCTTTAATACATTTCCATTTTAAAAGTGGAACATAAAAGTTTTAAATATAATTCTATAACATAACCAATTAATCAAATAAAATCACTAGAATTTGTTTCTATGCAAACAGAATTTAAAAATGCTTCAGAAATATTTTAAATTATTTGAAAGTAAATAATTTTCATTTATCATAAATAATTAAAGTACTCAGTAATAGTTTTGGAAATATTTTGTTTGAAAATATTGTTAGATTAACACAGAAAAATTAAAAAAGTAAGCTGGTATCATCGCATATATTATAATAATCTTAATAGCTATGTTTTGAATTATTTTCAATTCAATTAAATTTTGAGTTGTGTTTAGTCCATTAAATTTTAAATCAATTTCATAAACTTTTAAAATATTGTTAATATCTACACATTAAAAGGTGAAATCTTATTTTATAAAATATACAAAAGAAAAAAAACCAAATAATATTTGCAGACTTTCTCATGAAACTCGAAAAAATATATATATATAAGAAGTCGGTACATACCTTTTGGAGGATTCACAGGTATGCCAGATCTGTACAGATTTTCTTCATCATACCAATCGACATTTCGAATAAGGGTTCGTACTGAGAAAATCAAAAGTAGAAGAGCAAACATTCCAAGAGCAAATTGCTTTCTGAAAGTTGTTTCTTGCCTTTTATACAAGTAATCAAAACCCAAAGCCACCAGAAGACAGAATCCCATACTAGGGATGTACAAAACCCTTTCAGCAACAACGAAACCAACATAGAAAAAAAAAGGTTAGTTGCAGGAATAAAAGGAAGAATCATCAAAGCCAAAGACATTGTTACCACATCAATTGAGCCAGTAAATGCAACCTTAGGTAAAACAACCGGGGGAGCTGGAATGGACCCGTTAGCTGATAGGCCACTGGGTCCAGGGAGAGAAGCATTGCCATTCATATGTCGGTAACTGGCGCTAGTATATTGTAAGTGGCCGTTTCCGTGGTGGCCATGTTTCCTGCCAGATCTGTTATGGTGGTTATGGTTAGAAGATGAGGAATTTTGAGTGTGCTGAACCGCATTTCCATTACTGGACGCTCCATTATGAGGCAATGCATGGTGACGATCCGAGGGATGAATACCACCATTTGATCGAGATAGACAACAGCTTGTATTATGCGCGGCCCTGCGATTGTATGCTTTCAGAAGGAAACGAAGGCAGTACAAAATACTGCCATAAAATATGACACTGAAGAAATTACGTGGATCATAAATGGATGTAAGAAGAGGTATGGCTTCCATTGACCAATCAAAACTAAGCCATCTCGGATACAGCATAAGCCAAAAATTGAATGCCGGCAAATACAAGAAGGTTAAGGTTCTGGTCACAAGGCTATCATTATCCGCAGCAGGGTTGTCAGCAGGGGGCAAAATCTGGGGCTTTGCTTCCCATCAAGTGAATCCTCAGACCAAGTAAACCAATACCAGCAATGATCAGGTGCAACACTCCCTCAAGTAAACTGCGATATTGTTTCTGAAAAACAGAAGAGAAATATATATTATTATTATTATACATAGACAATATCAATAAGATACAAAAAATCAGAAATAGTGTAATAAAAACATATTTCTTATAGAAAAATAAAAGAATACCGGAAAAAAAACTATACATGAAGGGTAGATAAAATGTTTTTTAATTAACATTACAGTTATAAAAGCTGTTATATGATTCTTATTATAATAAATCACAACATTATAAAATATTTTCTGAGAATTTATATAATACTGCTAAACAATATATTGTGTTTGCTCACACAAGGTGCATATGATTATAAAAAAGCACGATTTTGTTGAAATGTTTTAGTAATTAATTAGTTTTCCCAGAATTCTCACTAAATTTTATATAATTTATCATAAAATAAATGTCCAAAATACAGTTTTAGATACGATATCTGTAAAGAATTTCTGTGCATTTCTCAAATTCTTTTAATTTAGATAGTTATTTATAAACAACCACAATGATATTTCTTTGGAATTGGAAATTAATTAGAGATCAAATTCGTATTAGCTTTTATTATAATTTCCCAAATAACTACCAAAGCAGTTAGTTAACCAAATTAAAATAAAGAGACTCGTACATTATTCTATTACCCAAACAGAAAATGCCAAGTTCAGCCCTTCGATTTTTCTGAAAATAAAGGTGTTCCGCACCTCTTGAGGTGGAAACCCCTCGGTTGAACTAATGAAATTTCAACTTCTGACAAATGCCATTAAGTTGTTGGAGAAAATGTTACTACGCTGGAATCAAATAAGACATCGCTCCAAGCCATAATGACTCCGTAATCAGATCTGCTGCAGCACTTTACTTTGTTTTATTTTTGCTCTATAACCATTACCCGTTTTTCTACAAGTAATTAAGAAATATTTGGGCTTCGACAATTATGCAGGAAAATTTCATTTAATCACCCAATCACTCGCTTAGATTATTTTGTTACTTCAAGGACACTAAATAAATAATGTTTTAATACGTATTTGCAAGATATTCAAGATTAACTTATGCGTGTTTGATTTGTTTTTAAAAACTAGAGAATTATGCTCTCAGAGTGTGGGAGATTGTGGCATATTTATTGTAATGAATGATACAATAAATATGTTTAATGGTTTTATGATTTGTTTCATTTGGAAGATAATTAATAGGTATTAGAAATCTGCTTCAGTATAAATTAAAGTTAAAATTAAAACCATAGATCTTTTAAAAAATACTTTAAAAAATAATATTTTGCATATTAAATATTCTCTTTCCTTTATAACCCCCCCCTCCTCATTTTTGGTTTTTAAAACATTTTCAAGCCGTGATCTTAAATGACATTGTTCAATTAACATAGCAAACTTCAAAAATATAATTTACTTATGTATATATTTTATTTTTAATTCTGTATAATTTTCTTTTCTCTATCTGATGTTTGTGTTATAAGTAATGTATTTTAATTCCAAATTAAAGTAACACTCTAAACATTAGTTATATGTTTTCAATAATACTTATGTATTTTTAAATAAAATTTTGTGAATAGCAGTATGTAGTCTGCCAATATTTTGGACACGATCGTTACGTTTATGGAAACAAGAATAGCTGTAGAACGGAAAAAGCTTGTTGTTAAGAAAAACAATACTATTTTTAAAACTGTATCCCTATTTATGTATTATCTAACCTCATTTTTTATTATTTATGCGAATTTTTAACATAAAAATCTAAAATCAGTACAATGATTGGAGAAATTTAATAACTAAGTCACAATATTTCTTTAAAGAAATGCTATTTTATCATTCTTCTTTCTTAGATACACAAAAGACTTAAATTATGTTTATATATATTTCTTTCTTTCGAAGAGAAATAAAAAAAAAAAAAAAAAAGCCTATAGTTTGTTGACTAGGTTTATACATTCTTTACATTAAGTCTCCAATTACGAGATCTTGATTCATGGCATTGAAACTTCAAACACGTAAATCATTAAAACAAATTTGTTTTCCCAACATTGACAGGAAAAGAAGTTAAAATCCTTGCAATATTTTGTCAGCCATCTATGTAGCCCACTTTCGATTTCATATTACAGTCCTCAAGATTTTCATCCATACTTCTTTCATTTCAGAGCAAACAACCAATGGCATATAAATCCCAGTCAAAGCCATCAATAATTGGTTTCTCCTTTCGTTGAATGATATCCTCCCCGATATTTCCCCGAGAATCCACATCTGCAGGGGGAATAAAGTAGCAAACAGCCTTCGGCACCAAGTGAATAAATGATAAAGACCGCGGTCTTTCTATTGGGAATGCAACTGGGTGCTTTTTAATTATTAAAACATTTCGAACCACAACTTTAGCTTTTTAACGTTTGCCTTTCTCTGGATACAACATAAATACTACTTCTTTGGAGATATATGAATAAGAGCATTTGCTTCGTATTCGCAATGAGAAAAGAGTTTTTGAGTTGTAGATTTGCATAATGCTTCCTATCCTTTAATATTCTCTGATAGTCAAAGTAAAAATGCAACAATTCTTTTCATTTTACCATTGTTACTGGAATTATGTTATGATTAAAATTGCTTTAAATTTATCTATATATATACTGGCAATAATTTGCTTATATAATATTATGAAAGGGATTCCATTTTTAATGCAAACTCTTAACGTTTAAGATACAAATGTTTCTCAAGTATCTTATAATGTGTTCATCTTATAGTTTTAATAGCCATGAAATACCTGAAAGTTGAAAAAAATTTATATATGAAAAATTTATATCAAATTTCTGAAATATGTTGAATTTTGATGTTTAGAAATCTGAAATGTTTGTTTTGCTTGTGTTAATCACTATTCTTTATAGACAAGTAAGTTTAATAAATGAATAAATCAATTTTCTTGAAATTAAAAAGTTTCTGGATTAAAAAAATAAATATAAAAATCAAAACTTCTAATTATTTAAAAATAGGAATGAAAATTAATTTGCTTTTTAAACATTAACTCAAATATAGAAGTCTAATTTGCTGCCTCTCAATTCTTTGACAACAGTTTGACCAATGATACATTTTCTCTTAAACTAATATGATCACGTGCTTTTTGTGGTAATGGTACTCCACATTTTAGTATATTTTAAATACTAGAAACATCAAGAATTGACAAGAGGATCAAAGTTTCTATAATTAATCAATTCTTTGACTTTCATTGAATTAATCAATTCTTTGACTTTTATTGAACTAATCAATTCTTTGACTTTAATTGAATTAATCAATTATTTGACACAAAATTGCTTTCAAGGTTTTGCTTCAGTACAAAAAGCATGCAAAGTTATTATTGTTACTTACTGTCAAAATCACGTCTTTCAGATCCTTCAAAGCCAACTTGTGGTGGATAAACATGTCGTAAATGACGCACACGCCCAAGACCGTCACACCTTGTTCCTTGGTCAACATGGAGCAGGCAGCAAAGATCAAAGACAGATACAGAAGAGGCCATCTCCATAAACTCTTATCAGTATTCCGGTATTCGCAGTACTTGATGTACAACAACAGGCAACAGATAAAAAGAAGACATGCTCCGACATCTGCCCTTCCAACGATTCCAGCAACAGCCTCGGTATGAATAGGATGAGCAGCAAACACAAGTCCAGCAACCAAAGTTGGTACTCGATTATTCAGGAACACCAGAGCAGCCAATTTCGTGAACATAGCCGAAACCACGGTATGCAAAATCACATTGATCAAGTGATAGCCCATTGGATCAAAGCCTCCAAGCCAGTAGTTGAGCCGGAATGTCAAGACGCATAAGGGTCGATAGGACTTGTGAGATCCACTATGAGTCAACGGAGTGCCCCAGAAATCGTTTTGGAAAAGCGATGAAATCGGAGTCGACGGCAGAAGATCCTGGTTGGTCTTAATGGCTCGACTGAAAAATGAAAAAGGGATTGTTTTGAAATTTGTGTTTAGAAATAATGCGAAATAAATAATCTAGCATTTCATGAAATAAAATTTCTAATACAGCACAACTTCCATCAACCGTTCGTTTCCCGCATTCATGGTTTTAATTCAATGATCCCAGTACAATTGATAATTAATAAACTATATATTATATAACTATATATTAATAAGACCCGCTTTGAAAACTCCCCTAAAGCAGCTATTACGCATCGATCATATGAAAATTGTGCAGATCTTTATAAAAAAAGATTAGATTTAAAAGATTTTGAACTCCAAAAATCTACTCAACAGGTTTTTAATGATAGTTATGACAAAACACGAAGAAAATGCGTTATTTTCGAAATTGTTAGTGGTATCCGTTGCAGATACTGCTTTGGGAAATGAGGAGAATCAATGGAGATTCTTTGGGCTTTCTTCCATGTGACACGCAAATACGAAATATTTACTATTAATGTATAAAGGAGATGGTCACTAAAATAAGAATGACGATGATGAAAGTAAGGCTGATAAAATTGAAACTACAATATTAAAATTACAATATAAAAAGTTTGAAACTACAATATTCAAACTTTTTCCCAGGCGGTTAAAGCATTTGAAATTGTGACAAGATTATAATGGATAACTATTCAGCTTAAAGATAATTTAATTATAATTTAATTATATAATAAAATTTTTACTATTGATGCCAAAAAAAAATTCTGAGAAAGATAATAATATTATTACTAATATTATATAAAGGATATTATATAAAGTTGAATGTATGTACAACATTAAAAGTATGTTTTATCGCAGGATAATAATGTCTGATCAATGGAGTTTTATATTGACCTTCATTCGACTTTGCCTCATATTCGTCGTTAATTTTCCGAATGGCCCACGGGAAATAACAGATAGAGATTTATATAAATATAAAAGATTACAGTAACAATGTATGTTTTTAAGTTACATATACCTGTAAAATCTTCTAAATTCATAACAGAATATTTAATATTATACATTTTATTTCGTGTATTTACTTTGAAGAACTCAGAATACACCAGTAATAAAAAATAAATTACATAATACATATTTATATCGGACTCTGTATACTTATATTGTATTTAGAAAGAAGAACAAAAACTATATATATTGAGTTCTTAGTATAGCTTGAGTTTTAATTAGTGTAAGAAATATAAATGACTCTTTTATTGATGTAACTTAAATATTAATAATATTTGTGAGAATTTATTTATTTGGTATCTTATAATAATTAATTTTGATTCAGTATTTAATTTAATGACCTTTTCCTTAAAAATGTGTAAGTGTAGTTATTATTTAAAAGTTTTCAGTTCTATGAAATTATAATATTATAGAAAGATAAATAATAAAAAGCCGTATGTTTTGAAAGGAGTTATTTCTGTTTATAATTTTAAATCCTTTATAAAATGAATCAATGTTTATAGAGGAACTTGATTATGGATACAATAGATATGTAACGAAATCAGGTTGCATAAATATTTATATGCGGTATTCACATACAAACATTATGTACGATTACATTGAGTTATTGAATATTTATTACATTATTTTATGTTATAGTAAATATTCAGAGGAATAATAATGAACTGTTTGGAACTGTTTTAGAATAATAATCAATTTAGTCGAGCAAGTTTATTTCATAACTATGCTTAGTAATAGTGTGGCTAAAATTTAGCATAAAATATTTTATTTCAGTTGTACATAAAAACACACATAAATGTATTAACATAAAATATGGAAATTCTTTATTCAGGGAATCTATCGCGTTATTTGGTAATAATTTTATTGCGTCTTTATTGATAATTTAATTAAAATTTTAATTCTAAATTAGAAAATAAATTATTTAAATTATAAATAATATTTTCCGTTTTACATCTGATAAAAGGATCGATTAATCCAAACATTCTTAAAAAGAGAAATTACTGACCCCCTCCCCAAACAATTTTCATAATACATTAATTTTGTCTTTTCATTAATACATTTTTCATTAATATTGCGCTTTGATGTTTTTTTAATTTATTTTTTATTAATAAATTTAATAAGACATCAAAGACATCAGTACATAGAGGTTTTTTTTTAAACACATTGAAGCATACAGAATAACAAGTTGTAAAAAATTAAAATTATTTTATTATTTAAAACTAACCAATTCGTTTATTTAAATGTAATGATAATTAAATACATACATTTAATTTCTTATTACAAAAATAACCAAATATTTAAATGTTTTGAGTTTTTTTTTAATGAATTTTTTTAAGAAATTTTTTTTAACCATAATTAAATATATACATTTAATTTCTTACAGCAAAAATAATCAAATATTTAAATTTTATGGAATGCCAGCTTTTAAGAAGTTTTTTAACAATTTTTTAAGAATTCTTTTTTGTAGCGATAATTAAATACATACATTTAATTTCTTACTGCAAATATTTAAATGTTATGGGTTGCGAGTTTTTAGAAATTGTTTTTCTTCAAAAGATCGCGTAGAGCATTTCAAAATTCTAATCTACTCACTTGTTCTGTAATTTGATAGAAATCAAATTAATAATGCCATTCTCTTAAGCTTTATTAATGTGAAATGAATGAGGAAAGTGCTTTGGTAATTTAAATCTAGAAGAAGTTATCAATCAAAAGGTAATTTTTAATGATTTTGGAATTCATCAAAATCAAATTCTTCATTTTTTTGACAATCGTTTGACTTCATCAAAAGACATTTGATTTGTTTGTCTATATCAAAAAGATTTTGTTAATTTTTTGAATTGACTTAAATCGGTTTAAATTTATGTATAAATATGTCGCTGCCCCTTTTAATCCAACCGTGTCCATCTTGGGGTTGTTCCCCCTTTTATTTCTTGAAGGTCACGTTGTAAAGTTTGGAAATCACTGGTTTAATTTCTACATTTTAATATACTTAAGTTTAATTGCTTTTCTTGCATTGTATCATATTAACTCTTTAAACTGATTTTTTATCAATATTGTTATAATAAAAATTATTTTGTTTAACATTATAATAACGTTAATGTTATGATAATAAATAAAAAATTATGTTATTTAATGTAATAATAATGTTAATGCTATAATAATAAATAATTTATACTGTTATAATAAAACAAGTAATATAAAAAAAAATTTTTAAAGTCAATTCCTACTTTTTTTTTCACTATATTGCAGAAAGTCCCTTATAAATAATTTTCATTAATTTTTTAAGTTTATCTGGCGCCATCTATTGGTAGATACATACAACTTAAATCTAAGAAAAACTAAAATTAATTAATTAAATTTAATTACTGAATTAATACATGAAAAAACTGTATTAACAAGTGTCATCCACAACAAGTTAAAAAAAATGTATTTGAACTTGAGTGGATGAATAAAAAAGTATTTTATTAACGATTGAATATTTGAACAAGATATATATAGGGAGAGTGTGAGCTAATAGAAGGAACTGAAAAATATTTTTGTTTTTGTGTAGTTATTTTCTACTAAGAAAATATTCTCAATTACAATGACAAATACAGTATTATTTTAATTATTTTCTCTCGAATTTTAAGAAAGTAATGGAGGTCCTAAATTATTGATAAACGTATTAGGAATTTCAGATCTGCAAGGTCACAGTGTGCAGCAGTTCACTTGCTTTCTTTCTGCGCCTTACAGACTCTCAGACAGATATTGTGAGAATTCACATAAAATATCCATAAGGTTTGTCTCTTTCTTATAGGATTTTTTTCCCCTCCTCTTATTCTACCGACAGTACCACTCCATTCCTTAAAGCCTCTACCTAACATCTGATAGTTTTAGCCACTTTCGATCGTGAAGTTTTTAGAGACTGCCTCGACAGGGAAGGAGAGAGAAATAATAAAAAAAGAACTCTAGCGTGCCAAAAACAACTTAAGGCGAAACCGCAAGGAAACAATTGGAGGTTTTTGCACTTCTCTTTGCTTTCGTTTTCTTTCTCTTTTTTTTTTTTTCTTCTTTTTTTTTTTTTTTCATTTTTTTTTTGTATTGCGTGTGTTTCTTTCTCTTCCTTTCTCGTATGATTAGTTTTCTATTCTTCTGTTAGGTCTCGAGTTCGGTGTTGCAGCTTTTCTTGAATATTTGGAAATTTTCTTTGAAATGGTTTTATTCTGGGAACATCTTAAAAATTTGGATTATTTGAAGTTGAATCGCATTTGTATTAAAGCTCAAAGGTACTTTCTTGAATGGTGCGGCATTTGTTATCAAATTTCAAAGCTTGGAGTAAAACAGTATTGCAATTGTATGAAAAATTATTTCTAGACTTTCTAGACTATTATTTTTAGAGATAGTAATAAATAATCGAGTAGTACATTTCTACTAATACTACTAGTCTCAAAAACACACTCTTTTTTAATAGTCAAGGCGTTTAGCTGTAGTTAATAAAATCAAAGTTTCAAATTAATTGAAGCAGCAAATTTTTCTAGAGACAGTAATAAATAATCGAGTAGTATATTTCTACTAGTCCCAAAAACACATTCTTTTTTAATAGTCAATGCATTTAACTGTTGTTAATACAATCAAAGTTTCGAAACCTACGGAAGCAAAAATTTAGGTTAAATTAGATAGGTATAGGTTAATAAGAAAAAAAATCCAATTAAGTACTCTGAGCTCTTTATGTTTATATTTAATTATTCAAGTCAAGTAAAAAAAAATAAAACAGATTAATCATAAAAAGCTGCATTAAAAGAAAGTAACCATCATGTATATTAAAGCTAATTTTTTACCCATTACGAATCTGATTGTTTAACTAAAAAAGAGTTACGACTTTTTTTCTGGAATAAAAAAGGTTTACCATCACGAACTTTTTCAGAAACAGAAATTCTTTCTTTAAAAGACAAAAAGATTAAACTTTATTGTGTAAACAAACTGAATGGGATATGCAAACTACCCCAGAAAACGAAAAAAGAATGTAAATCTGCAAACTCAATTCGAAGGAAAAGAAAAATGCATACAATTCCTACCCTCCTGAGGGAAACGATAAAACTAAGAGGTCGCTATTTTTTCCATTGTGTTGCTTCCATTCAAACTGACAGGAGTTGATTAAGCCACAATGAACGAATGGTCTACCTAAGTTCAACTGCAGAAAATAGACATCCCTGTTGTACACGAGAGGAAATAAACCTTTGTACATCTATAGATCTTACCAAATACCAGCAGAATTAGAAATGAAGGCACTGGAGTTTTATTTCTATCGGTAATAGACTGTGCTTCTGGTCTCTGGGGGACGATTAGGGCCTGTCATTTGGCCCAATCCAGGCGTTAATCCCTGGCTTGAGCAAGCGCCTTCCAATCTTTCGATCCATACCTACCGACGGCAATTCGTCTATATTCGTAATGGGGCTTGCTGTTTGTCCCAAGAGGCCCAGTAAAAAGCTTTAGGAATATCCATTAAGGAAACTGTCCATTCGGTAGATTATGGCAAATCAAGTATAAGTCAGAAGTGAAGAGGCAAGAACATCAAATTATCACTTTGCATGAAACACTTAATCTTGAAAGATCAATAAGATCAACACAGTGGATTTCAATTTGGAACATTTGATCAAATTGTCTATTAATATTATTAAGTTTACGAAACCGGTATTACATGGAAAAGTAATTGTGTTCCATAACATAGATTTTCCCAATGACCAGATACCAGAAGCCATCAGATAGAAAGAAGAATGCTAAGAATTTTAGCATTTAAAATTAATATTAAATTTGAATAAATACATTATAATATATTTGATTATATAATAAATTTTAAAAGAATATTTTTACTACGATGTCGTTGTTTATCCTAATTATGATGGTAAATTATATGTTTAATTAATTCCTTTCAATAGCAATACTTTTGGCAGTTTTGACTTGACTTGACTTATTTGGTGCTTTGAGATGTATACTCACTGTTGTTGCTTTATCTCAATTTATCCAAATGCTGTTAAAATACTATAGACAAAGGTAAAAATGAAACTTTTATAAAGGAACTAAAACTCGAAATTCTTGGTTTCATTCCCCTATGATGAATCATGAGTTCAATTTTAAAAGAAAGGAATCGTTGTGCATGTTTTCGGCAACCAAACGAAAATACATAAAATGGGAAAATTTTGAAAAAGGAAGAAATGGATAAAACTGCAGATCAAATAGACTATAACAGTTGAACTGCGATTAGAACATATGAAGTACAACCAGTACATGAAATAAAAATTGAAAAATAATAACCCCAGAAAGAAAAATTACCCCATATTTACAGGGCCGAAAGAAATATCCCATTTCTTATAGGGTTAAGAAACTTTTCGTAGAAATTGCAGTATCATTGCTGTTTTATAATATGCATCCTCTGACATATCAAATATCCAAGAGTAAGAAAGTGTTTTATATCCAAAAGCGCTTTGTAATTTGTTTCTTGGCTCTGCATAGCTTACACACTGACACAAAATGTGTTCAATTGTTTCCAGAGTTTTGTAGATCAGAACAATGGAGATGAAGTCAGTCGCAGTTTTGATTCCTAATTTTATGCTATTTGAAAATTAAATGCAATGTTTATGATTATTTTTTTCTAACAGAAAGAATAAAACAAAAAAAAAAATATAGGTACAGTGTTAAAATCAAAACGAATAGATTTCTCTTGTATATGATTATATAAAAATTATTTTTTTTAAATTAAAAATTACGATCTATAAATATCTGTAACCTTAAAAAATTAATCAAGAGTATTAGAAATTTTATGTTCTAATTTATTTTAAATAATTCTTTCTTAAAACAAGTATTTACAAAATTATGTTTTGATGGTTTATATTAATTAAGTATTCCTTTTTATAAGTACTTTACATAGATATTTATTTTTAATCCTATTTTATACTATTTAAAAAAATGTTACCAGCATGATTTCCTTTTAACTAAATTTATTTACGATAATCGAAAAAGTTTTGAACGGTTATAATTTCAGTCCCGTCAACACTTAATATCGAGAAAGATTAAATTTTTAGGACATAATTTTTTGCTGTATTCGGGTAGAAAACCGATTATTTGATATAAAAACACAAGTTATAAGGAAACTTAATACCGACTTAAATTACAACATTTGTATTTTAAGAAGAAATTACAGCAGTAAACTAAATTCTGGGGAAAATATAATTTGATATTTTCCATGAAGTGAAAGATTCTAAGAGCAGATATAAATATGTAAATATGAAGCGAAAGATTAGAAAAGCAGATATAAATATGATAATATGAGATGAAAGATATAAATATTTAGTAAACCAGATAGTAAAATAAATAGATTAAATTTCTGTGCTCGAATATATTCTAATTTCTGAGCTTCTAGTATTTAAGACTGATTTATCAAGAATTTAACTCTACAAACTGTATATAGAGAAAAAATATTTTGAAAAATAATAATTCATGTTAAGTACTCCATTTTTTTAAAAAAAGTATCTATTAACTATTTTCATGTTTTACATAATAATGCACTAAACATGCAAATATTTAAACAAGCCTTTTCAGAAATTAAGGTAATAAATACAGAGACAAAATTATTACAATTAAACTTATATGATGAAACTTACAGGATCTATTTTATAGCATTTATACTAATATTTTTTGAAAAAATACTCTGTGCTTGAAATTATATGCAAAAATTGAAAAAAAAAATGTAGAAGATATATAATTGTAAAAAATATGTAGAAGATATGTCAATTTTAAAAATATGTAGATGTGTAATTTATAAAAATGTGTAGAAGATATGCAAATTATAAAAATATGCAGAAAATGTATAAATTGTAAAAATATATAGAATATATGTAAATTGTAAAAATATGTAGAAGATGTGTAATTTATAAAAATATGTAGAAGATATGCAAATTATAAAAAAATGTAGAATATATGTAAATTGTAAAATATTAAATTATAAAATATGTAAAAAAACTATATAGAATATATGTAAATTGTAAAAATATATAGAATATATGTAAATTGTAAAAATATATAGAATGTTTTAGAAAAGTTGAACGATGTAAATTTCGATTCCTTTATGTTATACATGTGTCAATTTAGAAAACATAAATATTGTAAAAGCAATAATTCTTTCAGAAAATATCAAGTTAATTCCTACAAATATTGAGCTGAATATATTATGAAACTATTTATACTATGACATAAAAGAAAAAAAAAAACTTAGCAGCACTTAAAGAGCCCCTAAAGACTTCATTTTTGTGAAGCCACAACAAAGTCATCAAGAAGAGGTCCTGACAGACAGCGACATATTACGAAGTTCCTGCACGGAATCTCTCTTCCGAAATCCGGAATTTCCTGCAAAGAGCCGAATAAACGCCTCAAGTATTAGACTTCCGCAGTTGATCCGAAAACTCGGAATTTTCATTTTCCTTCTCTCATTTTTGGGGCGCTCCTTTTCTGTACAGTAATGCGGACTTCAAATAACTCGAATTTTCAAATATGTAGTGCATACAACCAGCAAATTAAATGGATACGACTGTTTTACTTTTAACTGGGATTTTAAAGCAGATGTGCAATTTATTTCTTCAACAAATGTGAAATATTAATTCAAGGCACTGCCTACATTTTAACAATAGACAAATATTTTTTTTTTTTCACTATACACAATCTTCTTCTACGTAATTTACTCTCCTACAAATAAAGTCAGTTTCTATATTTTAAGAATTAACTTCTAAGAATAAGAATAAATGCGTACTTCAAATAACTGGAACTTTCAAATTCGTAGTGTATACAAGCAGCAAATTAAAGGGATACGACTGTTTTACTTTTAACTGGGATTTTAAAGAATTATGTAATTTATTTCTTCAACAAACGTCCGATGTTAATTCAAGGCACAGTCTACATTTTAACAATAAACAAATAAAATATTTTTTGTTTCACTCTACAAAATCTTCTTCTACGTAATTTACTCTCCAACAACAATAAGATATCAAATAATTCAACTCAGATAATTAAATCAATAATTTTTAAACATTGTAAAGATAATTTATATATATATATATATATATATATAATATACATTAATTTATAATAAAGCAAAATGCAAAATTTTGAATCTAATGCATGTGGATTGTAATAAGTGGAATTGTAATAGTGGTTACATTTTTATTATTAAAATGAAAAAAAAAAAAATTAAAACTAAATATAATTCTGTTAAATATATTAGGTATATGTGAACATATATATTATTATCCTTTAAAGTTTGAAGCTTTAGTTAATCAAAACCAACAAATTTTGTTTTAAAATTGTCCTTACGATTCAAATACAAATTATATATTTTGAAAAGACTTGGTTAAACAAATAAAGTAAAAAATGTATAAGTAGATTGATAATTTTTAAAATTGCATTTAACTTCAATTATATTTCAAAATTCTAAAAGTGTTACTGTTAACCTTTCTGTATATATTTTCATATAAATATATTTGGAATATCTATACTTAAAAACATCACGTAAAGTAAATAAATAAAATTTAAAATTTAGATCAATGTCGATGTACTTATGTTCAATATGGTGCAATCTAAAAAATTAAAAACATTTCAGATATTTCCAAATAACTAAATAGATTATTATAAATTTCACAGATATTTTTAAGACGTATAATTTAAATAATTGCATATTTGACAAAACATTTATTTTAACGAAAATCTATAATACATCGAAATAAATAACACTTGAAAGTGAAATTGTTGCATATTAGCGCGTACTTATTCCGCAGTACAATTAAAGATAGAATGTCTAAGAATTTTCTAATGATCTAATAATAACCTTGGAAAGGCATTAATTTATGCCTTCAAATTTATTGAAGTGATTTAAGTTTTAGCAGTAGACAATATTGTGTTGAAAATCAATCACAAATGTTCATATTCTGAATAACAAAGGTTAATGTGTTATGGAAAAGTTGTTCCTATTTTTAAGATGATTAAAGGCATCTGTTCATTTCACACTTAAGGGTTCTTTTCTGCAAAACGTCCATCTGGCTCACGTCCAAGACTTGGATTTTGGAGAAGAAAAAGAATTAACAGAAACTCTTTGAAATAAAAATCGTTATGCTTCTAGTTTCAAATATCAAATCATTCTGTGCTTATGGGTATAAATGACTATTTATTGCCTTTGTATTTGAATATTTAATATTATTGTCGGCTCATTTTAAAGGTAGAAATATAAGGAAGTGATTAAAAATAATTTATTTTATGTGGTATTCTATTTTTATTTAAACTGAAGATCTGTTATTATAATACTATATTATTAATACTTCTTAAATTTTAATCCATTTATATTTATTCTAATTTTATTTGAATGAGTTTCAATGGAACATCTACATCTGATTATTTATATAACTAATAGGTTTTTTTTTTTTTTTGTAGGTAGCGCTAGCCAATTTTCCACCAGCAGCTTAGTTTGGTTAGATATGGTCAGTCACTCAACTGTCACCTTGTGCAAGCGAGGGCTAAACAGACCGGGACCTACAATTTAAGGTGGATTCTGAACCACTAACAAACATCCATGCCACCGCCAGTATAAGAACATGGAGACTGTGATACCAAAGGCCAGAACGCTAATCAATTGGCCGTCAGGCCGCTATATAACTCATAGATCAGTCTGTTGAAGATTTAGATTAGTTAGAAATATTTTTAATCAACTTTGTTTTATTCCCGTTCTTATTAAAATAAAAAAATCTCTTGTTTCCTTTTCCTGGATGAAAAAATATAAATTTTCATCATGGTAGGTGTAGTATATTACGATGAAAAACAAACTTATAAGTCTATGTATGAATCATAATCTAATAGTTTCACAGTCTGAATCGAAATTTTTTTATTAGACTAATTTTAAAAATGAATGTGTAAAAAATGTGTATTGTATGATAAAACAGTATACAAATGTGATGTTCAAAATGCAATGTGGCATTTTTATAATATTAGACATTTATTTTGCCTTTTTTAAAATGATAGGTAACTTTAAGCTTTTACTCTCTAACAAATAAAGTTAGTTTCTATAATTTAAGAATTAACTACTAAAATACCGAATAAAAGTACTCACAATACGATATCAAATAATTTAATTAAAGTAATTTTAAAGAACTTAGCATATTATTTTGCAATTTTCAAGTGCTGCCTTTGTTCTCAATTAGAATGAATGTGTTTCCTTTAAATTTGGAAAATGTCGTAAGTATTAATTACGACATTAAGCAGTAACTACAATAATAAAATAAATTCAATCGGCTGATTATTTCCAAATACCTTTAACAAATATACATTATACAATACAAATGAATGCACATAATATTTAAAAAAGAGTTTGCAAAATCATTTAAACTTCATTAGATTCTCGCTTGCATGATAATTATACTAAATAATTGAACAAATGAGAAAATTTCAATAAGATCACTAAAGTCATATATCGATTCTAGAATATCGAAAATATTTAATAATATGTATCCTAAATGTTGGCGCCATAATTACTCATTTCCACAGAAGGACAAATGCTAGAATTTGAAGGTTGAATCGGTTGCCAAACAAAATCATCCAGATAATATTCCATATCTACCCACAAAAAATTGTCGCGCACGATAATCGTCATACAGTAATAACCTCCCTCCCCCAAGAAAAAGACACGTCATCCATTTCCGAAATTGAAAATGACTTCCGATTACGATTTCCGATTCGATAAGTTCTTAATGCCTAAGTAGTTTAAGCAGTGCGCTTAACAAGATCGCCAAGTGAGAGAGATCGGAAATTTCGAAGAATCCAATATCTGCAGTTTGACGGCAATTTGTCAGGAGAATGCGAATATTAAAGTAAATGCAACCCTCGTTCGCACATATCAATGATTGCGTCTAGTTACAAAATTCCATATTCAATGCTCAGTCGATAGCCTCTTCTAGAGCATTGAGCCGCAAAATGAGTCAAGGGGACCTATCAATTTTCTGTAATCTTTGGCCGATAAAATATCGACGAGAAAAGGTTATCTGGTACGTGTTTTCCAAGCGAAATAGAGAGACTCAAAAGTCATCAACACAAGTAATCGATGAGACCGGGAGACAATTTCCGGATTAAAAGAGCAGAAAACACTCAAACAGCGATCATGGTGAAGCGATGTTGTCCAACTACGCTGGGGTGGAATAAAGTCATTGAGACAATGAGGCTTGAAAGCTCAAATTTATGGAAATTTTAAAAATTCCGCAAAATCTCTATCAATATTCTACATTTTTCTTCTATTCAGAAATATTTTTAGTTAAAAGAAATCTATGCATAAAAAACAAGGAATTTTAATCATAATACTGTGTCTGAAAAGTAAGACCAGTTTTCAATTTAAATTTTCCGGGTACATGGTATTTCAATTTTCTTTTCTTTTTTTAGGTTGTTGGCACTGTCCTTGACATCTGTGTGAAATGTTATGTCAAAATATTCATTAGTGTGTGAGTTGCGCTTGGTTTTGTGATTAAAAAGAGCAGAAAACACTCAAAGAGCGATCATGGTGAACGGATGCTGTCCAACTACGCTAGGTGGAATAAAGTCGTTGAAACAATGAGGCTTCATTTTAAACTGAAGGCTCAAATATACTACAGAAATTTTAAAAATTCTACAAAATCTCTATGAATATTCTATATTTTGCTTCCATTAAAAAATAGTTTTAATTAAAAGAAATATATGCATTAAAAAGCATGGAATTTAAATCGTATAATTATACAAGCATGGCGTTAGAGCGATTTGGGTTCTGCTCAGGTTAGAGCGTGCTCATTTTTTTCTAATTCAGCTGGAAACACTTAGACAATTGTCTTTGATGCCTTAAGGCAAGCGCTGCATCGAAGTTACTCACTTAGCTAATCAGAGATAAATTTAAATTATTTTTAATTATTTTATTAGATAAATTTAAATTACTCATTTAGCTTAGACGTTACTCAATTAGCGACGTTAATCATTTACCCAGTGTAACTTGAAGATAAGCTAAGGACGCAGAGTAACAATACGTCCGCAAAGCTCTACTATCATGTCAGATCGAGACCTATGGTTTAAAGTGATTTCCGAACAACTACAAAGATCCATGGTACCGCCGGACTTGAACCCGAAACCTGTGGTACCGAGCGCTAGCCACTCGGTCATTCAGGCCCCAGAAGGCTCAATTTAATGATTATTGAATTCCTGTATTTACTGTATTTCCATGGTGAAGAGATGCTGTCACTAGGTGGAATGACTACACTGTCAGATGATTACACTAGGTGGAATAAAATCATTGAGACAATGCGGCTTGATTTTTAAACAGAAGGCTCAAATGCACGAAAATTTTAAAAATTCTACAATAAAATCTTTATTAATATTATTTCCATTCAGAAATAATTTTAGTTTTAAAGTAATCTATGCATAAAAAAAAAACATGGAATTTTAATTATAATACTGTGTCCAAAATGTAAGACCAGTTTTCAATTTAAATTTCCCGGTACATGGTAATTTAATTTTCTTTTCTCTTTTAGGTTGTTGGCACTGTCCTTGACATCTGTTTGAAATGTTATGTCAAAATATTCTTTAGTGTGTGAGTTACGCTTGGTTTTGTGAGATGCTAAAACTGATTCCTGCGATTTTTGAAATGTCTGAATTAATTGAGCAAAGAACTTGCATTAAGTGTTATTTGCGGAAACGTATAGAATGTTGCAGAACGCATTCGGTGAGCATTCCTGTATGGAAAGAAATGTTTAGAAGGAGTATAAACAGTTCAAAGAAGTTAGAGAACGCATTGAAGATGAAGAGTCCTCTGGTCGACCCTCAACCTCAACCGCCGAAGCTCACGTCCACAAAATTAAAGATTTGGTGCTTGCAAACCGTCGATTTACAATTAGAGACCTTGCTGATGATGTTGGAATTTCAAAATTCCATTTTAAAAGATGCTTTTGGCCTCAAAGGTGTGAAATCTTGATTGGTACCGAAAACACTGAATGCGCCAGCTCACACTGCATTGGTTCTTCGTGACTTTTGTGTCAAAAATGAAACCCATATCGTTCCACAACCACTGTATTCACCTGATTTAGCATCGTGCTACTTCTGGCTATTTTGTAAACTCAAAAGACCACTCCGGACAACGTTTTGAGTCGATTGAAGAGACAATTCAAAATCGCCGGAATTAGTTTTAGCATCTCAGAAAACCAAGCGTAGCTCAAGCACTAATGAATATTTTGAAGTAAAATTTCACAGAGATGTCAAGGACAGTGCCATCAACCTAAAAGAAAAAACAATTGAAATACCATATGCCCAGGAAATTTAAATTGAAAACTGGTCTTACTTTTGGACACAGTAGTATAATTATACAAGTATGGCGTTAAGGCGGTTTGGCTTCTGATTTCATGAAGATCAATTTAAAGATTGTTAAATTCCTGTGTACCACCGGGAATAATTCTAACAGACAAGCAACACTGCGTCAAATAACCGCAGAAATCAATGTGGGACGTACAAGGGACTTGTCTGTTAGAACTGTGCGGAGAAATTTGGCTTTCTTGGGCTATTCCAGCAGAAGACCGACTTGAGTGCCTTTACTGACAGAACGACATCGCTTGCAGCGACTCTCGTGGGCACGTGAGCATATCGGTTGGTCCCTAGATGAATGGAAAACCGTGGCCTGGTCCGATGAGTCACGATTTCAGTTGGTAAGAGCTGATGGTAGGGTTCGAGTGTGGCGCAGACCCCACGAAGCCATGGACCCAAACTGTCAGCAAGGCACTGTTCAAGCTGGTGGTGGCTCCGTAATGGTGTGGGCTGTTTTTTCATGGCATGGACTTGGTCCTCTGGTGCGACTGGACCGAACATTGACTGGAAATGCTTATGTTCAGCTACTTGAAGATCACTTGCAGCCATTCATGGACTTCATGTACCCAAACAACGATGGGATTTTTGTGGATGACAATGCGCCATGTCACCGGGCCACAACTGTTCGCGATTGGTTTGAAGAACATTCTGGACAATTCCAACGAATGATCTGGCCACCTAGATCGCCCGACATGAATCCCATCGAGCATTTATGGGACATCATCGAGAGTCTGTTCGTGCCCAAAATCCTTCACCATCAACGCTTTCACAATTATGGACGTCTATCGAGACAGCATGGCTCAATATTCCTGCAGAAGACTTCCAACGACTTGTTGAGTCCATGCAACGTCGAGTTGCTGCACTTCGCCGGGCGAAATTAGGGCCGACACGATATTAAGAGGTATCCCATTACTTTTGTCACTTCAGTGTATTTTTACATTTACAAAAGAGAGATTTTGTAATAAAAGAATTGTAATGTAATGTTTTTCACGGAATATAAGAAATAATCAGTTCCTATCTATATATCTTCGATAATAAATAAAAAAGATAAAATTTTTAATGGTGAGGATGCCATCTTGATGTGCCAACGAGGTAACATCTTTGACTAATTAGCAATCGATCCCAGGCTCTAACTGTGACAATATCATTAGTCAGTGTACTAAGAGTAAAAGAAAAGTATATAAAATACAGGGTATTCAAATTTTACTTAAGAACTGTAAAAAAAAGTGTGATTTATCCCTGATTGAAATTTGAATATTTTTAAGAGACAGGTCCAATTTTTGGTTGAATTATCTGGAAAAAGTGTAAAGGGGGAAAAAAAAGTGAAATCCTAAAATTGAAAAAGAAAAGTGAAATTCTAGATAAGTGAAATTTCTAAAATTTATTCAATATTTCTTATTAATAAAATTTATAAATTAATTTCTATCGGTATATGGACTTTTATTTTCTAGTTCACTGTTAAATTAAACAAACCAACAGAAAAATACTTCCATTTTTTAAGTATTTGAATAAAATTGGTTCACTTACACACTAATTAATTATAAAAGCTTTTTAAAATGTTCAAAATACTTTCGATTCTCACAAATTAAAATATTAATTATTATTTTGGTCATTAAAATGGGTAACCGAAAACCGTCTTAAGAAAAAAATGAAATTTTTCTATACTAAATAATTACATGGAAACTATTTATAGAAAGTAAGGCTTCTCATTAAAATTTTTCTAAAAGTAAGAAGGTGTAATGTGAAAGCTCTTTTTTATTTCTGAAGAATCATATTTGAAAAAAAAAGTTAACAAAAACTTAGTTTAAAAAATAGCATTTATTAGTTAAATTATTTAAAATTATTTATAGCATTTATTTCTAGTTAAAATTTGTTATTATCTTAAAGAAATAAATAGAGTTTCAAATATTTACATAATTAATACTTTTAGAATAATTTATTTGAATCCTAATTCCTTACAAAAACACATCAAACGAACAGAATAGTCAAAACATTTACGTACAGTTGACGCCCCCAAAAAATATTCACAGAAATGGTATCATAGCATAGCGCTCTGGCGCTCGGTGTTATAAGTTTTGGGTTCGAGTCCCGGTGATGCCATGGATGTTTGTAGTGGTTCGGAACACACTTTATACCATAGGTACCGTTCTAATATGACTGTAAAGCGTTGGACGTAGAGCTGATAACCCCACCCCCGTAAAAAGATAACATCTTCTGTCTAGAAATCTTTAGACAGATCTGTAGGCAGACGGGGACCAGTATAGGGCTGTTGCGCCACTGATGATGATGGTGGTGGTATAGTATAAATAATAAATACTTATGATGCAATGTAGTTGATTAACAAAATTAACTAACATAGTTAATTAGCCGCTAATTCGAAATTTTTTCATTATGGATCTCCCAAGATTATTCACGCAATTGATTCAGCGTTGGAAAATAGTATACTCACCAATTATTACTCCTGCAATTTTATGTATTATTTGATCTTTTAATATGGTTTTGAGAGAAGTAAATATGTCTGAAAATATTTTAATAAAGAAACGTTAAATACCTATTTGTTGATAAGTAGAGTGATTTAAAATTTTGCGAACACTTATTTGCTGACACGTAGAGTGATTTATAATTTTACCTTTGACAGAAACATTTCCTTAAATTTCATTGTAAAAAATTTCTTCGCGTCGGTTTGGTTGTTTAGTTCTTACATTTTGAAGTTAATTAAATTTATTATGATCCCTTTGCCACGATACAAATTAAATTCAAGTTACATTGCAATCAATGATATCTAATAGACTGGGAGCTTTTTAAATTCTTATGAGTTTCAATAGAATTAAAAATATTGTGCAACTAAAAGTTAATTAAAAACAACACTACAAATCAAATAATAATTATAATGTAATAAAATTCCTTAGGCTAGAAATAATAAATTAAACTCTTTATGAGACTCGCATTACATAACAACAATAATGAAATAATTAATCTTGTAATAATAATTACAGCAATTAAAAGTTATATATAGATGCTATTTTTGCTATAGCGAAACCTTTCATTATGTAAGCATAATTTTTACCAATTCTTGAACTGATACAAATGTATTATGTGTTGCTTGAATAATTAGAACTTTAAGCCTTTAAATTGGAGTAATAAGATAAATAAATAATTAAATACGGAACGATGAGAAAGATATTTTTATTTTTAATTTTATTCATAAATTCAATTACTAATAAATTTAATATAGTATTTTTTGATTTGGTTTAATAGGAACTGCGTTAACACAGACGTTATACAATGTTTATGTTTAAAAAGTAATAAAATTAAAGTATAACTATATGATATAATTTAATAATTGGACGTTTATTTTTAATATATATATATATATATATATATATTATTTTTAAATGTTCCTTCAAAACTAATTATATCTATAATTAGAAATTTTTAATTATTCTACTTTAATTATAATTATACTATTTTATTACTAATCTTTTATTATACTATTTTGGATAAAAGCATTAAATAGCCATGACGTATGCTTATTATTTACGTCATTGCTATTTAATGATTTTATAATAAATTAATTTTGTGTTCATTTACTGAAATAATTTGAATTATATAAAAAATTATGATTATTAAAATTATGCGGTTATATAGTTATACTTATTTTATTATGAATAACTATATACCATAAATATTATGAACATTTATAATGCTGAGGTTACAATTTAAAAGTACGCTTGACATTTATGGAGGAGTTAAATCTACAGTGGTGCTACCTTGTTTTAGAAAATATAAATCCGAATATTATATAATACCACATACTTTTAATCTTCTATATCTTTTCATGATTATACTTATTGGACATTTCTTATTCTTTGCATCGATTCTTACAAATCAATAGTTTAGAAGAAATCACTTACATTTTTATGACTTTAACTGTTCTACACACACAAAATGAAAATTCTAAATATATAACTTATTCCTTGATTTATAGGGCAATATTTTTCTGCCAAGGTAGATGTCTCATTGTCACTTTGGATGTTCGGACTAAATGCATTCGGCATAGAAATCGGATTAAGTACATCTGCGAGCCTCTAGTTCTCCCTGCAGTACCATACCAAAGTAAAGGGAGACAGGCAATAGGTATTGGCTTTTAGCAGATTTATTACCCTGGCACAAGTTGCGGCATTTTCTCGTGCACTTGCCACAATTTGAAGGGAGCTAGTGCTTGGAAATGGAGATCGTTAAATTTTACGACAGATCATCAGACGCACATGCCTTTCCTATGCTTCGTTAATGACTGCATCTAAAGCTATCCTAGTCCCTAAAACTTCCCGGGTTTGCCGTCCCTTAAGACTCCTTAGTCCTGTGGTACTAAAGGAGAGGCAACGTCTCGCCGCTGACTAACAAAGAACCCCATCAAAGTGTTCAGTCGTGGTTCATCGGTGGATTCTTCCTAAAATGGGATTTCTGAGATTGAAATGGCATAAAATCACCATCAGGGTTGACCGGGAATATAAAAATCAGAAATAGCCCATGATACTTGGAAAGAGAAGGATTCAAACTCCTGGAGATTACAGAGGAAAAGATGTCATCCAAGCACAAGGAGTAACATGAATGTGTGTGGTAACGAGAGGAACTTTTGTTTTATTGAATGAATAGCAAAAGTATTTTGGCTAATAATGAGAGAATGCACGAGCATCATAAACACGGAATGACCCTTAAAAGTTGTATATAAATGAGAAAAGTACCCGGTAGGGATTTGAATTTAATATTTTGTGTATAAAAGAAATATTAAGGCACTTTAAACTAAGATATTTTAAATACTTATGAAACGAGACAGAGTGTTTAAATTAGCAATGGAAATGGCTCATTCATACACGCATAGAGACACTGAAAAATGAATACATCACATAAATACTTAAATTGCCTAAACATGCATAAGTTATTCTTAACTAAAGTGCTCCTTGATTTTGATATTAGTGAGAATCATAAAGATGAAAAGAGTGATATTAATATGATGCCATTATTTATATTACTATTTGGATATGCTTCATTAAGAATTCTGTATAATCAAATTATTATTATGCTGTAAAAATCAAAAAAATTTCATAAATTATCTTAATTCCTTAAAGTTTTATATTTTCTCAAAGTTGCTTAGATTGTCCATTAAAACTTTTAACACATGTTTTGGACTTTCTTCCTTAAAGTTTTATATCTTTTTCAAATGTTAAACTAAAGAAAATTGCTTTTGAATAGCTTTATATATGAATTAATCCATCAAATAAGAATTTAACTAAAACTTCTTAGTTCTGATCATTAACTATAAGCATAGTTTATATTACAAAAAAGTTCAAGAAAATGCATTAAACTGTGGTAATATAATATGTTTATTGAAATGTATAACATGGCTTAGGTGTGCATTTATTCTGATATAACTTAATTATTCTATGTAGATAGATTTACTAAACTGTTTTATTCGGAATTTTTGTTGATTGAAAATAACTTCAAAATATAGAACCATGAAACTAATACATAAAAATTTGTATTACATGGAAATCATACGGCAATACTTAATTTATAAACATTATTTATTCAATCAATGTAGTTAATTCTTTCTCAAGAAAACTCAATGCTGTTAAAGAAAGGAATAGTTTATATTTAAAAATATGTTTTGGGAAAAGTTACTAGCACAAAATTTCACTTTTATTTAATGCACTGATCTCCCTTTGAAGGTCTTTTTTTCCCGCTAAATTCCTATCAAGAACAAGCACTGAAGCTATGTCTAGTAAGAAAAAAAATGGGGAAAGCTTTTTGTAAACTTGAAAATCTTAACTCTGAAGTGTTGTCTTATTTTGAAGTGTTGAATCTTTAGCACCCCTTAGTACATGACATTTCCATCTTGATATTTAAGCATTCAAGTCGGCAAAACAAAAAAATATTTTATGCTTATTTTTAAAGTTTTTATTGGGGCTTTTTTATTTAAAACTTATAAAACTAGATGTGTTTTTATACATGCCCATGCTAAGAATGAAGCAATAAAAGACGAAAAAGAATTATGATGGTGTTTTACTTTTAAAGTGGACAGAATGGAGTGAAAAAACCAAACAAATTTGTTTTTCTGTATTTTAGCTACTGAAAAATAGAAAACTACAAAAACAATTTTCATATTTACGATGATAAAAAATCTAGAAATATCACAGTTTTAATACTTTACAAATATTCATTGGACATTAGCTCTATAGGTAACTGTCAGTGTTGGATGACAGAAAAAAATATCCTTACTGTTACACATTTTAATCACAGTTTTATTTTTACAAATATTCATTGGACGATAGCTCTATAGATAACTTTCAGAATGTTGGATGACGGAAAAAAATCCTCACTTTTACATTTTAATCACAGTTCAGAATGTTGGAGGATAGAAAAAAATATCCTTACTGTTACACATTTTAATCCTTTACAAATATTCATTGGACGTTAGCTCTATAGAAAACTTTCAGAATGTTGGACGACAGAAAAAAAAAATATCCTCACTGCTACACACTGACCATTATGATCAATTTATTATAGCAAAAGAATAAAAAGAAAAGGTAGAAGTGAAAAAACATAAAAGTATCTAGAACACAGAAAAGCTTAGAAGATACCAAGATTGAGAAAGAAGCTTTCTCTCATCTCTTTCGTCCGACTAAACTTTCTCATTTTTTAGGGTCACAAAATCCAGTATCCCTAACGCCGATCGGGCGACAAGTGATTCATGGGCCCCAGTCGCACTGCAGGGAGGGCAAAAAAAAATCTATACGAATCTCACAAAGTCGTAAGAAATGTCAATTCTCCAAGTTCATGCATTGACGCTCTTTTGGAAACCAAACCAATCCTGGACTTTTGCACCAGGAGAAGAGAAAAAAGAACTTTTCTGTTACCTTCCCTTTCTTTCTTCTTTTTTCGTTGGCAGTTGGTGTAGGGGTTCTCGTTCCATTCTTTTGGGATCGCTCTCTCGATCTTCGATAGTCCGTTTAATCTTCTGTGCGGCTACTTTTCAATCAGGTTCCCTGGGCTTCGGGAAGGTTTTTAGAAGGAAGAAAAAGCGAAAGCAGTCGTCTATTGTCTCCAGCAGGAAGCTTTTAATCTTTTAAATCTGCCCCGTTATTTGTCTCGACTCCTTTTTTTTATTTTATTTATTTATTTATTTTTTTTTGGTTTTGCTAAGAGGTATTTAGGTAGCGTGTAGTTTAGAAAGACTAAATGAAAAAAATGGATGCGCTCGGACACTTTAGTTTGGGTGACTTTTGTAGAAAGCAAACAGTACGAGTAGTTGCTGTTAGAATTTTTTTAAGATTTTAAAATATGGACATGAATTGTTTTTTTTTTTTTTTTGTTATGTTTGTTACTTCAACTTAGTGGAAGTGGATACATTTTTAATGTAGAATTTAATTTATTCTTATTAAACTTAAGACAAAATATTGCTAAAAGTGAGAAAAAATACGGTTTATAATTTAAAATATATAAAATAATTAAATGTTTTATGTTTGCTTAATTATTTAAAATATACAACATAATTAAATGTTTTATGTTTGCTTAATTATTTAAAATATATAAAATAATTAAATGTTTTACGTTTAATCACTTTTTACAGAAAACTCAATAAAACTGATTGAAATAAAAATATTCGTATATTGATTTTCATTTACTATATCTTAGATATGCTATAGATTTTATTGATGTATTGGTATAGATGAGGGTCTGATGGCTGAGTGACTTGCACTCTGGCTCTCGATGCCACAGGTTTCAGTTCAAACGATATAATTCTTTTAGAATTATATATGTCATACAGTCATATATATATACAGTCATATATATTATAGTCATATATATATATATACAGTCATATATATTATAGTCATATATATATATATATAGTCATATAATATACAGTCATATATATTATATATGACTGTAAAACGTTGGGCGCAAGGCTGACAACCTATTCCATAGAAAGTAAACCTCTCCTGTATCGAAATTTAAAAGTAGGCAGACAGCTTTGACCACCATGGGACTGCTGTGCCAATGAAAAAGATTGTATAAATTTTTTAAATGAAAGTTCTTAAATTTGTACATTTTTTTTAATGAAAGTTCTTAATTAATTCATTTTGTTGTTATTCATGGAATTTTAAATTAGATTTTTAGTAGTTTTAGTAAAATGCTCGAATTATTTATGAGTGCCGGATTACTAATAATTTATATATTTTTAAAAATCCACATGAAAGACATTAAAATTTTATTTATTACACCATTTTAATATATCTAAATGTTAAAAATCACCAAAATGAAATCATATATCGATAAAAATGTTGTTATATAACAATTAATAAATTTTCAGCTAACCAATTGTAAATATAATATTATTGATTCATTTTTTATGCATACGAAACGAAAATAAAAGCTTTCATAATATTTTACTTCTTCGTTAAAAGAAAAATTGAAGTAAATGTATTCAGAAAAGATAAAATTTCATTTCTACGAACACGAAATAATTAGATACATAAATAAATTTAAGCATTAGTCAGGAATTTTTATTTAAGAAAAAAAAATCGTATAGTAAAAAGCATAAGTAAAGACGTAATTGGTTAAAAGTAACATTTTTAAAATTGTTCAATTTAGATTCAAGCCCTTTTTTATACAATAATGCTTGAAAACATAACTATTAGAATTATTTTCGTTTCATTTTGAGTAACAAAGCTCATTTGTTGCAACAATGTTGTCTTTTTGCGCAGAAAAACAATCAAAACACCAATTACGGATTTTTAAAATTTGAATATGAGCAAAAATCTACAACCTTCTACTAAAGACAAATATATATATATATTCAAAACAATTCAAAAAGCAGCAAGACATTCTTTTCACTTTTGCAAAGATTTCTTTCAATCAACTTCTTCTGCTTCTTCAAAATCGTTTTTATTAGAAGCATAAAATACTTAGCATGCTTCATAACAGATCACGGCTTCGCACTTTTGATTGATCTAGTGTGTCCACTTTATCATGTGGTTTCTATGGATACGAAACGTTGATTAAGAGTTTGAAGAGTCAAAAAGTTAAAAGAAAAGATTTGGTGGTGGAGTGCATTTCGTTGCGATATTAATTGCCCGCAGCATTTTTCCCACATTTCTTTCGATCTATGGAATATTCAGATGAGGCATTCCGGTGGCTTTCTTTTGTAGTTTTTTGTGCTCATTTTTTACACTCCAAAGATGCGCTTTTGAATTTATTGTTGTTAAACATAGTCGTTCGAAATATTTCTGTTAGTAATCGATCGCTTGAAAAAACAAACAGAACGTAATGAATGTAAATCCATAATTTTCTTGCCGTCTATTACTTTTTTCTGTGATACTAATGGAATCATTAGTGCTTTTTAGAACTGCACCAAGTTTCATACTCAATAAATACTTTCATTTGGAAAAAAAAATTAAATTTTGTTATGTTTGTATGCATTCGTGAAAAATATTCTTAAAACAAAAAAGAAGTTATTTTTCAGAATTTTCTTTGATTAAACTGCAAATAAAAATAGGTAACACAAATAATCATTCTAGAATTGTATTGAAAAGGTAAAATATGCATTAATTTTAAATTAAAAATATTTTTAACCAGGTATAATGTGTTGATAACTTAAAATTCATGCAATTTCAGTCTTATAAATGCAACAGGCCTTTTATTTTTAAACTGAAAATCTCATTTGCTCTAGTAGGCTGAAAGCTTAGAAATATATTATAGTGAAACTTAAATAAAATTATAGTATATAATATATATAGAATTATAGCATATAATTCTAAAATAATACTATGTACTGTACTAGTTGTATAGTATAGTACTAAAAAATAGAACAATTATTTATGAAAAATAGGTTATGCTTTAATTTATTTTCAGTTTAAAATGTTTGTATTTGCGCGTGTAACTTGATGGTAAGCCACGGACGCGCAGTAACAATGCTCCGCAGCGCTCTACGATCCTGTTAGGACTGGGACCTACGGCTTAAAGTGGATTCGAACGACTACAAACACCCATGGCAAAGCCGGGATTTGAACCCGATACCTGTGGTACCGAACGCCAGAGCGCTAGCCATTCGGCCATCAGGCCCACACAAACATTTAATATAAATGAATTATTATAAGTTAGTTACAATGATATACAATCCGAAATATCATTGAGACCTTGAGGAAGAATGAATTCTTCATCGCTGTCTTAACTCGGGTACTCGTCCGAAAGTTCACCCAACAATTTTGCAATTTCATGTTAGAAGCTTATTAGATTCCATGTTTCTTATTTTTGGAATGTGATGGGCCTGCAGAACTATCATCTTTATAACTCATATTAAAGATTATTTTAATAACTAATATTGCAATAAATTCTGAAACCCCATAATTTTACAACTTTTAAACTTTTACTCCACACCACCACCAGTAGACACACAGAACATATATTGTTGATTGAAGGGGAAGACAGAATATCGAGGAGCAGCTTTTCCTTTGCAAGTGAGACCTCCAAGCCACGTGCTGGTGCGTGATTGGCTTTTTAGCTTGACGCCACATCACCCGCTGGACCGATATCGATTATTGATTTGTTTAATTATAATGTTTTGATTTTTTTAAATGCATTTATAATCAATAATTTACGAATAATATTTTTTTAGACATTGATTATCATTCAAATATCCTACATTAGTTTCAAAATTTGATTAAACATACTTAACAGTAATTTTTATGAGTGAATTTTTAAAAGTAAGAAAAAAAAAATCAATTTAGAAAAATGTTAACTGTCATTTTATGCTCCTATAGTACCTGTTTTTGCACATATATTTGGACATTTATACTTGCTCATGTATTATTCTCATATAATACCTGCTTTCAAATCTTAAATCCATTCTTTAATAAGACTTTCTACACAGTTTTACCACAATTTGAAGAACAGCTTAGAAGGCAACCTTTGGGAAGCCTACAGCAACATTGCACGCTGACATGACTCTGAGATGGATGTTGTACGTCCACGATATAACAACTTCCCGTTAGTGTTGATATGAAGTAACACGCCGGGACGTTTAACAGAGCTTTGCCCTACTAGACGAAAGACCAAGTAATAAATCACACCTCTGACAGGCCTTGTGGGATCAGCAGAGGGATTAGAATATGCGGCGAAGCTAAACCAGTGTGTAGATTGATGACAGACTTACTAATTGCAGACAGTGGGCAGACTTTGGGAAGCTCACTTGTAAGATGCTCGTTCAACTGATCCCCAAGTCCCCCTTGCTTTCTCGAGAGAGCCAAAATGCCTATGCATGAGAAGAATTGGACTTATCTCTGTATCGCGCTCCATTTGAACACCCTTTAGTGAAGTAGGATTCTGATTTATTGTGGGTTTCGTTCGGATTATTTCCAATTTGACTGATTGGGGATTACTTTTTGACTATTCATTTTCAGCCTTACTGTAACTTATAGTATCTGCTAAAAAGAGTTTTGAATATTCTAGGTATTAATTCCTTCTATGGTACAATTCTAAACTCAGAAAATAAAATATAATCCTCTGTCTTTTTATTTTCTACAAGGGCAAAAGTGTTTTTAATATTTTTATAGGAAGTAATGCAGAATACTTCCGTACAAACATGGTTTCATAAGATTATTGAGAACATCAGAAAAGTTGCACCTCTTTAGTGAAGTAGGATTCTGATTTATTGTGGGTGTCATTCGAATTATTTCCAATTTGAATGATTGAGGATTACTTTTGACTATTCATTTTCAGCCATATAGTAATATGTAGTATCTGATAAAAGATTTTTAAATATTTTATTGATTAATTCCCTGTATAGTACAATTCTAAACTCAGAAAACAAAATATAATCCTCTGTCTTTTTATTTTCTACAAGGACAAAGTGTTTTTAATATTTTTATAGGAATTAATTCAGAACACTTCCGCACGAACATGGTTTCATAAGATTATTGAGAACATCAGAAAAGTTATACTTTCTGAAATTGTTTTAAATGAATTACAAAACTTTGCAGATGATATCTTTAAGGTCATTTTAACGTAACCTTCCAGAACATTGTTTTAAATATGCAATTTAACCTGTAAACTTCTAGACCTTATTAAAAATGTTATTCCTAACATTATAGAAAGTAAAGGACTATTTTACTCACAATATTGAAGGTGAATTGGAGGCTTATTTCACCCTTTTAATTATAATCTACAATTAATGAATATTAACCCCTTAAGGTTCATAAACGAGTGATGTTGGATTACTACTAACCGAGAGGTTTGCTTATCTGACAGTTTTACTAAGTATGACTCGGGTGGTTTTAAAATTATGCTACTAAAATATGCATGAAGCACGAACACGTACTTATCTCGGTATAAATTTGTCAAGCTTCGAGTAAATAGAAATTTCTATATGACTAGCATCCTGTACAGTTTCTTAGAATCACAAATGTAACTAGTAGATTGAATACACTTGATACTGTTTTGAAACACCCATTTTTAAATAAATACATACAAATATATTTCCTACTTGAATATTAAGTAAGAAAAAAATCTCATTTAGAAAAATGTTAATTGTTAATTTTATGTTCACATATTATACTCATGTAATACCTGTTTTTACGCATATTTATGTTCATGTCATACTTGTTCACTTATTATTTTTATATAATACATGTTCTTGAGTTATATGATTGAGTTTTTGCTGTAATTTTTTTTTTTTTTTTTTAAATTTTAATTTGTCCTTAAAACTTATTTTTAGTCCTAAGCTTATCCTAGACCTGAAACTTAGACTTTTCCAGAGTTTATACTTCTTAAAGTGGAAAAATTGCATTAATGAAAAATTGTGAGCTGTCTGTGGTAAATAATGATATATATATATATATATAAATATATATAGGCTATACCATACTGAGAAAAAATCAATGTTAGACTTCGTACGTTATCATGTTTTATGTTATACGATTCGAAAGCCAACTATATACTATACTTTTAATTTTTTAATCCAATTTTAACAATTGGTTAGTCAATTTTATTGATCTGACGTTATATTTTCTGTCTTGCCAAAAAGAGAAATATAAACTTTGAGTAAAATTTCCGAACGTTTTCTTCCGCAAATATGAAGCTCATTATACTAGTTTCCATGTAAAGAATTATTAAAATAATGCTAAAAAGTTAGTGTGGTTTTAAAACCTAATACATGGAGTTTGGAAATTAATTTGTCATTAAATTAAAACAAACAACTTATCGTAAAATTAACAATTTAAATAAAGTTTTAGACCATTCAACTTTTTAAGGTTTACAACTAAAAACGAAAAAAAACCAGGAGTTGAATAACAGAATAGAGTCGTTTTTAAACCTTGTTCCTAATTTTCCTGTTCATAAAATCTAGATTAATTAAAATTCAGTTTGGCAGGACATCGCCTAATACAAAATAATAAAAAATTGTTGTATAAATAAAAATGTGATTGTACGACGCTTAACATTAAGAGTGAACATTACTCTTAATTTTGGTTAAACGAAAATAATAATCAATATTTGTAAAATATCCCCATGGAGATTGGAGGAATGAATAAAAATATGTGTTATTTTAATTAAACTATAATTTAAAACTTTAAGTGTATACATTGCAATTTAACATAAAAAATGTATATCAGAAAGCAAATATCTATTCTTGAATGAAATTATTTTTCATAATTAGAATTTATGAAAAACTACTCATATAAGAAAATTTTAAATGTGACATAAGTTAAATTATTACTAAACGTTTATTTTTTAACTTTAAGTAAACATTTCGATATAAACTACAATTCATGTTGTATACGACAAGACATTAAAATGTTCTGTAGATACACTTTGAGAGGCATTAACATTTTTTTTTACTGTAAAAGAATAAATGTAAAATAAAATTAATTTTAATAGTTAGTTACGCTTTCTTTAACAGTTTTTAAAACACAGCACTTTGAAAATGATTATAATTGCCATGGCAACCAATATTCAGAGAGGACATTAAGTCAAATGTTGAAATCTCAGAGTAATTATATGTAGATGTATGTGTGTACACGAACAATTCACCTAATTTATACAGATGATAATGTATTACGCCTTTATTCAACGAAATATGCAATTAGGATGCAATAATTAGTGTTCGCTTAAAATGCCAACGTCTGCTTAATTACAGTAACTAAGCAATAGTTATTTATGTTACGTCTTTAGGAACACAGTATTTTTTGCGATCATGTTAAATTGTGTCTTGGAGAAAGTGTTAGATAAAAGTACCTCAGCATGGCACCATAATACTTGAGTTTTCGTAATTGTTCAGAATAATGTTCAGTTTAGATGAGTTCGTAAAGTGTATAAAATTTCGATTTATACATTTGACTGTGCCTGAAACATTAAAATAATTGTTGTATTTTGATATAGAAGTATTTAAAAAACTGCGACATAACAACTGTATATTTAATTTTGTACAATTTTTCTTATGCCGTTCATGGGTGCAATACTGGCACAGTCGAAAAGTTAGTTTTGAGATAAGCGCATTGAAAAGTTTTTGGTGGTTTTGAAGTACAATTATGTACAACTTGAAATACAATTATCTTATGTATTATATTACTACAATGAAAGTAATATATGAATTAAGAATTAAGGATATGGAGTAAGTATAAAGATTAAGCATATTAAGATAGAATATAGATGGGTATTAGATGGACTATAACGATATTTTCAATTATTTATTATAGTTTTTTAATTTAAAGGATAGTATAATCTCCTTAACAAGAACACATTCTCCTTCTCTCGCGGGTGGCTTGATGGTCAATTGCTTTGGTACCACATGATCGACGTTTGCTAGTGGTTCGGAATCCACGTTAAATTGTAGGTCTCGGTCTAATTAGCCGGAAATGTGCAAAAATGACCGCAGAGCGACAAACCATACCTTCACTCGCGAGAGCACCATTTTCTCCACTCTGACAACAAGAAATTTATGTATTATGCTTAGTCATAAATTGTAATTAAAGTACTTCAGTTAAGCACTGGAAATAGTAAAATTAATTGAAAAAAATAGTACACAGATTTAACACAGATATGATACTTTATGCTTGTTTAACTTTTTATAGTTACTTTGGTAATAAAAATAAATGCCTAATAAAATTACAAATAAATGCTATTTCTTTCTTATCCTACTTCATATTCATTCTTTAAAATTGTCGGTACATTTAAAAAAAAAATTGTATAAAGGAGATTGGCCTATTGTATAAACAGTATTATGCCTGATAATTTACCATATAGTACAGTATATCCCTTTCCATATTTTCTGAATTTATCATACAATATATTACTAACATAGCTGCCAAACCATGCAAGTAATTACAGAATAACTACACTTATTATAAGTTAAGGAATTAAAAGCTGTGTTTTATTTTGATGTAATGTAGTGATTTTAATGTTATCTTTAGCAAATGATATTCGAAAAAAATTATTTTATTAGTTAAAAGTTATGAAATTCATTCAAAAACACCAGAAAATTTACATATATTTTATTTTGTCAACATGGTTTCTTTTTTGTTCAAAAAATCTCTACTTGGCTTTCATTTTTATTTAATATTTAAAATAGTGAAAGTAAAGAAGATAATAATGTAAATATTCAAACCTTTTATTATACATTTAATAAATTATTAGCAATAGCTTAGACACAGATTATGAGTGATATATAGATGATTCGAGGTTTTATTATTGATTAATCTGATGTACAACAGGAGAAACATACAGCAATTTATTTTAAAAAGCATAAAAACCCCAAAATCAATAAATTAAAATCGATTTCAATCGAACAAACATTTTTAATCGAAATTCTTGGTACATAAATTGTAATTGGCTATTCATTAATTTAAACGAATAAATAATAATATTCTCTCTAAGCCATGCATAAAAGAATATTGTTGCATAAATTCAATTTCGAATGGTTTTAAAAAAATGGCAGGAAGAAAATAAGCAGATGTTTAAAATCAAAATGCAGGATTTCGAAACATTTTTCCGCCATTAAAATATCGTTCGAAATGGAACTGCACCGGGAATAACTCCTCTTATGTCTCTAATGTTGCAGTTTTCGAGTATTTTTGTGATAGCGAATAAAATCATCCAACCTCTGACGCTAAAAGTGTATAGCCTCGCATAGTTTCGACAAAACCAAAATTTGAAAGTCCATAGGTACTTTTTTTGTGTCGGTATAGCATGTCCCTATTGCATACGGTAGGAAGATATTTACTACATTTTTTATCTGCAAAGCATGTAAAAGTGCAATGGCGCCATTTTAGAAAATAATAATAATAAAAAAGAAGCATATTGTTATTTTCACTTTTGAACTAGATATTATACACACCATTTACTGGGAGCAATGATTCATTTCAAACCTTTATGCTTCATTCTAGTGTAAAAAATACTGCATTTTCAACTCGTGGGACTTTACTAGATTCCATAAAAACAATAGCCATTATCTCACGAAGTGCTGTAATGCAACGCATATAACGTTTTTATATAAATATTTTGTCTTTGGATATCGCTATCTATGTGGTGTTAGGGTATGAAAACAATTCGAGAAGTCAGTCACTAAATTTATTGCACAATTATTTTTAATTATAATAAACTACATATCAATTTTCAAACATTTCATTTAATAATAGAACTTTTCATTTAAACTGCTGAAGGTTTATATTTTTTTAAAACATAAAAGAAACAACTTTTGATGGAAATATATAAATAGATATTTTTAATGATTATGTGATAAATATTTCGATGCAGCTCGGAAAAAGCTAACCAACTTTTAATGTGGGCAGTCATCTAAATTGAAAACAGAAAATCAGTCAATTTTAATTTAAGTCCAAATAAGGTGGTTGCAATAATTATTAATTAAATACAATTATCCTTGCATGCAGTTAATAGTTATTTTAAATGGCTTCTTTAGTAAATAATTTAACAGGTTTATCGATTCATTAAAGTGCAATGGCTCCATTTTAGAAAATAATAATAAAAAAAAAAGAAATATATTGTTATTTTCACTTTTGAACTAGCTATTATACACACCATTTACTGGGAGCAATGATTCATTTCAAACCTTTATGCTTCGTTGTGTAAGAAATACTGCATTTTAAACTTAATTTAGTTTTTTATTTAACTAAAATTATTAATTAAATAAAATTATTCTTTTATTCAGTTAATAATTGACTTTAAATTATTTCTTTTGTAAATAACTTAATAGGTTTATCGATTCATATAATCGCATTAACTACCATTTTAGAAATGACACTTTTAAAAAAGAAATCTTTTTTTTTTTCTATACGGCACATTAAAAATATTCATATGTGAAGAATGTGCAAACATTTGCTTACTTTTAGATTTGAATAAAATTATCTGTTAAAATTGTATTGTTTCTTATTTTTAGATTTGCGTTTCTAAACTGTATTGAAACAGGTAAATATTTATTTGCTACCGTAGAAACAAACTTTTACATACACATATATAATAGATACAAGAAAACCTACTACATGTTCGATAGGGTTTTCTTTTGTTAGCCTTTCTCGCATAATAACATTTTCATCTTTATTTTTTCCTTCTGGTTTTCGGTCTCCTTTACCATGGAGAACGTAAAGAGCGCTAAACATCCAGGAATGACCCTTTCCCGAACCTCCCAACAAGGTAAGTATGGAGAGGAAGATAAGGTCTCCACAGTTGGAAAGAACTTACCTTGTGGTAGTTTTGAAGCATCTACAGGAAGATAATTTTCTTGCAGAATCCCAGGGGTTGTTTTTTCCCCCTTTCTTTATCGACATCGATTTCAAGGTTCTTTTCCCTTCTGGCTTCTTATCATCTTCCAACAGACCAGCCGAGCACACAGAAGAGAGGCCACCTACGCCTAATCAACTGGAGGCTGGAGACTTTAAGGATTAATATTTTTGTGGCTCTCTTTGCTTTTTTGGATGTTTATTTCAATCGCTTGCACAGTTCTTGCAGGGAAGACTTTTTGCCATTTATTTCGGCCACTGGATTTCATTAGTGTCAGAATCGCCAGTGATTTTTTTTGTTTATAGCCAACCCCAAATCGATTTTTTTTATTATTTTTTTTCAGTGCAATGCCATTTCCTTTTAAATTTAATTTTGATATTAAAAATAATTCATGTATTTATTAACCGATGTATTTTTCATTAATTTGTTTAGTTAAATTATTTTTAGTTAGTTTAGTTCAATCGTTTGCACAGTTCTTGGTAATACATTTTTTCCATTTATTTAGGGCAGTGGATTTCATTAGTGTCAGAATCGCAATGATTTTTTTTTTTTATTGTTTATTGCAATCTCATTTCCTTTTAAATTTAATATCTAACATTAAAAATATATTTATGTATCAATACACCTATGTATTTTTTCATTAATTTGTTAAGTTAAATTTTTCTTAGTTAGTTTAGTTCAATCGTTTGCACAGTTCTTGGGACGACTTTTTGCCATTTTTCATTAGTATCAGAATTGCCACTGATTTTTTATGGCTTACCCAAAATCGATTTTTTTTTTTTATTGTTTATTGCAATACCATTTCCTTTTAAATTTAATTTTTATATTAAAAATAATTTATGTATCAATTAACCGATGTATTTTTCATTAATTTGTTTAGTTAAATTATTTTTAGTTAGTTTAGTTTAATCGTTTGCACAGTTCTTAGTGATATATTTTTCCATTTATTTCGGACAGTGGATTTTATAAGTGTCAGAATCGCCAGTGATTTTTTTTGTTTATAGCCAACCCCAAATCGATTTTTTATTATTATTTTTTCAGTGCAATGCCATTTCCTTTTAAATTTAATTTTGATATTAAAAATAATTCATGTATTTATTAACCAATGTATTTTTTTTCATTAATTTGTTTAGTTAAATTATTTTTAGTTAGTTTAGTTCAATCGTTTGCACAGTTCTTGGTAATACATTTTTTCAATTTATTTAGGGCAGTGGATTTCATTAGTGTCAGGATCGTCAATGATTTTTTTAAAGCTTACCCAAAATCGATTTTTTTTTTTTTTTTTGTTCATTGCAATCTCATTTCCTTTTAAATAAAATATGTAATATAAAAATATTTTATGTATCAATAAACCGATGTATTTTCTCATTAATTTGTTTAGTTAAATTTTCTTAGTTAGTTTAGTTCAATCGTTTGCACAGTTCTTGGTTAGACTTTTTGCCGTTTATTTTGGCCAGTGAATTTCAGTGTCAGACTCGTCAGTGATTTTTTTTTTTTTTTTTGATATAACTTGCCCCAAATCAATTTTTTAATTGTTTATTGCAATGTCATTTCCTTTTAAATTTGATTTTCATATTAAAAATTATTGTATTTTTTCATTAATTTGTTTAGTTAAAAAATTTTTAAAATATTTTTTTCTAGTAATTATTTTACATATTCTAAAAGTATTGTTTTAACAATGTTTCTAAAACTACTAATAATGAACCAAATATTTATTTATGCCTTACTAATAGAACTAACGAAATTAATTAAAAATATGATTAAAAAGATTTATTAAATACGATTATAAGGTTAACGATTAGTGGTTAAAATACGATTATAAGATTAACGATAAATAATGATTAATGGTTACTACCAAAGAATTGAAGTAATACTCCATAATGAAACGTTACAATTAATTTTCAATTATTTATTTATGAAACAACAGAAAAGTTTTAATTTACGAATTCCTTCTATAAATTGTGAAAAATTGAAAAAAATCTCGAAAACTCATCGGCGAGAAAAAAACTCTATTGTCTAAAGCCCGTCAACGAATCGGAAACAATCACAGAACTTGGTAGAAATGCAAGAACAGGAAGCCGAGTTACCTGCGCCCAGTTAGTGTTATTGTTTATGAGCTGATATGTTTCATTTTAGTTTATCAATTACATATATTATCTCATATAAACCTAAATTTTAATCTGCATGTGTACTTTAAAAGACAACAACAACAACGAAAAAAGACGATGAAAAACATCTGAATTATGTATGACAAAAATTTTAATTATTATTACCAAAGAATTGAAATAATTCTCCATAATGAAACGTTACAATTAATTTACAATTATTTATTTCTGGAACAACAGAAAAGTTTCAATTTACGAATTCCTTTTAAATTCTGGAAAATTGGAAAAAAACTCTCGAAAACTCATCGGCGAGCAAAAAAAACTCTCTGTTGTCTAAAGCCCTTCGACGAATGGGAAACAATCGCAGAACATGGTAGAAATGCAAGAACAGGAAGCCGCGTTTCTAGCACCCTCTAGTGGTCAAGCGAGGCGTGTAAGTATGTGTTGAATCATGGAAAATCGCTATTCCCTCTACTCTTATAATGAAGATGGATATTTCATTAGCAAAAAAAAAAAAAGAAAGAATCTCAAAGAAAAACGAACCTCTGTTACTCATTTAGCACTACCCAGGTGGCACGTGTAGCTTGAAGATGACACGAGTAACACTACCCCTACATTGTTCTACGATCATGTTTATTAGACCGGGACTTACGGTTTAAAATGGATTCGAACCTCTACAAAAATTCATGGCACAGCCGGGACTCGAAACCGAACCTGTGGTATCGAGTGCCAGAACGCTAGCCACTCGGCCATCAGGCTCCTTTTTCAAAAATTTCGTTAATGGGCTGATATGTTTCATTGCTGTATATTTCATTTTAGTTCATCAACTACATATATTATCTCATACAAATCTAAATTTTAATTTAAAGGACAATAACAACAAAAATCGACGAGGAAAAACATCGGAATTATGTATTACAAAAATTTTAATTGTTATTACCAAAGTATTGAGATAATTCTCCATAATGAAACGTTACAATTAATTTTCAATTATTTCTTTCTGGAACAACAGAAAAGTTTCAATTTACGAATTCCTTCTTTTTAAATTCTGGAAAAAAAAAAAAAAAAAAAAAAAACTCTCGAAAACTCATCGGCGAGCAAAAAAAACTCTCTATTGTCTAAAGCCCTTCAACGAATCGGAAACAATCACAGAACATGGTAGAAATGCAAGAACAGGAAGCCGCGTTTCTAGCGCCCTCTAGTGGTCAAGCGAGGCGTGTAAGTATGTGTTTAATCATGGAAAATCGCTTTATTCCCTCTACTCTTATAATGAAGATGGATATTTCATTAGCAAAAAAAGAAAAAATCTCAAAGAAGAACGAACCTCTTTTATTGACGATTTTCTTTCAATTGCAACTCTTGGCTCATTGTTAATTATTTAATTTTTTTTTGTCCACTTAAGTTAAGTAAGGGATAAAGGAAGGGGAAACAGAAAAATCTAAAAAATAAAAATAAAAAATAATAAAAATAAAACTGCCATTACTACAGTTAAAATGAAACGAATTGAATTAAGTTCTAATCGGTATTTATAGAATTCGAACAAATAAAGAAATGCGATAAAATTATCCAGGGAATTATATTTCTGAATTCTAGAGGACAAAATGTGGCTGAAAATAATATAATTCATTTCCTTAGTTGAAATAAAATTCTAACAGAAATAAACCAAACATATGCTGAAATTGTGGCTCAAATAATATTATTCTTAATTATTTCTAAAAAATGTATTCATCAACGATGTTAAAACTATTTTTTTCAATTATTCCGTAAAATTTACCAAATACCTGCACGTATACAACTGGCGTATCATAATATGCTCAAACTCAACTCAACTATACATTATCACCAGTAAATAAAATATTGTTTCTATAATAATAAACATAATAATTTATTTACAGGTGATAATGTAAATAAAATTTGTATTCTAACCGAAATAAAACCAAAGATGTGATAAAATTGCAGCTTAAATAATATTATTCTTAATTATTTCTAAAACAATTTCTGCTGATCAAATATGCTAAAATTTTTACAATTATTCCGTGAAACTATCAAATACCAGCATGAATACAACTAGCGCATCATAGCATGCTCAAACTATACATTAACACCTGTAAATAAAATATTATTTTTTATTCTAAAAATAATATTTTATTTACAGGTGAAAATGTACATAAAATTGTAAATAAAATCTGTATTCTAACCGAAATAAACCAAACATGTGATGAAATTGCAGCTCAAATAATATTATTCTTAATTATTTCTAAAAAAATTCGTACTCATCACCGACGTTAAAACTATTTTTCAATTATTCCGTGAAACTGGCCAAATACCTGCACGTATACAACTGGCGGATCATATATGCTCAAACTATTCTTGAACAATTTTATTTTGTATAAAAAATAATATTTTGTAATAATTAAAATAATATTTTATTTACAAGTGATAATGTAAGAAACTATCACTCATAGAAATTTATTTTAAACACATTATTTTCGTCTTAATTCTTTGAATAGATGCTAGCTATTAGAGTTCTTTTCAATTCAATTCATGTTTATAAAATTATATGAAATACTATATCATAATAGAGGGATTTAGACCGTCGTAATTTTATTATATTTTTCGGCTTTTTTTTTTTTTTTCTTTAGGGAAACAGTTTAGAAAAACATGAGTTATGGAAATATTTTTGAAAACATATAAAAAATTGTTGGTGAATTTCCTTAGTACCTCGATGTATGTTGTTTTCGAAAACAGATTAAAAAGTACTTTCGGACAGCTATTAATATATGATAATATATCATTAATTAATGCCTATGAAAGAATATTTTAGTTTAATTAACTTTTATGTCTTTTACAAAAAGAGATTATCGTGAAATTGTAGCCTTAAATATAAAAACAAAAGTTGTATACAGAAGTATTTCGTAATAAAGATGAGCGTTCTACGTATTAATTTTTTAAGTATCAACAATGGTTTTATGTTTAATAAAAATTTAATGTTATTGTCTTAAATCTTAGTATTTTATAATAAAAAATATGCCTTTGAAGCCTTTACGGTAAGTATTTACTAAGTCCTAACACAGTATGTGTTTTAGATGAATAACAAAAATATATTAATGGAAGTATACGAGGCATAAAGGTTTTATCTCTCTCACTACAAGCAAAGTAAATTTAATGTATTGGCTTGTATAAGAGTATTGTAGTTTTATGTACAAGATTAATCTGTTTATAGTAAATGTAAAAAGTAAATTATAGTACCAGTATATGGGAAATATATAAGGCCAGCCAATATAGACGAAAGTATCTGAATTTTTCCTTTTATACATCGATATTCACATAGAAACATTTTTGAAAATAGTGTTTCCAGACTCTTCCAGATATCTAAACTTTTTTTAGAAAAAGCTTAGCATGTTATTTTTCCGATGCAGTTCCGTTGCCCCGAGATGTTTAAACTCTTATACTTTGGAGTGATTAATAAACTTGAGAGGCATACTGATATTTGACTTAGCGAAAGCACTGGATACGTGGATGAAATTGCAGAGGAATGTATACCGAAATGTATAAACATAGATGCCATCCTAGGAAGAAAAAAAAAAAAAAAAAAAGAAAGAAAACGGGCCAAAAAAAAAAACCCTTCTCAATGTCTAGGGACAAAAACAGGAAGAAAAAAAAGGAAAAAAAACTGAAATGGAAAAATTCACCTGAGCGGAAAAAATCGCACTCTTAGAGTCAACAGAAACGCATTCCTTTTATTCTTGTATAGATGTCTCTCTATAAAAGAGATTTTCTTTCAGCTAGATATTTGTAAAAACTCAGGTTGTGTTTTTTTGGACATATTTCTATTTTTTTTTTTTTTATTCGGTTGCTCCAGAAAGTCGTCATCCTGAAAGTGTACCTCCAGCGTATTCTTTCTTATTTCCTGTTCATTTATTTTAGAAATGTAGCAGAGATTTATTTTTGATGTAGAAATCTATCCAATAAGTGGTATTGGAACTGTTCACAGTTATTAGTTTAGCTGATATCTATATTTTTGTCTCCGAGTCAGTGGCATGAGAAATTGTTGAGTGTTAATCTAAGATATCTATTTTTTCAGCATTAAGGAAAGATTAAATGTTTTTTTTTTCAGTTTTAATATAAAGTATTAAATCTAGAAAAATAAATTACTTTAGTATGCAAGGTCTAGAAAAATACTAACATATTCTAATTCTCCAACTAATAAGGCAACAAAAATATGTGTAAGTATGACAATGAAATTATATTTTCACGTTGTTCATACATAATCATGGATTTCAAAGATTAACTGAAAAACGTTTATCTAGCAACAAATTGAGTGCATTAATTGGGATGAAAAGATCGGGATAAACACGAACATATAATTTTAAAAATTTATTGTTTTTAAGGTGCACAATTAATGTATACAGAAAAGATGCATTCGCTAATTTCAAAAATCTGAAGAAAAAATCTTTCTTCGTATTTAATTATTGAATTCAATGAGTTTGATATCTGATCCATATGCTTAAAGCCATAAAGCAATGTTTATAAAGCATTTCCTTTGAAATTAATAAATTAACTGATATCATAGTTTTTAAAAATGTAAAAAAATAGTAAATAAATAAATCAATGATGTTACGAAGTATTAATTTTTTTTTTCCATTCCCATTCAGAAATGCATGCTGGTATGGAAATGGGTTCATATTCGAACCGTTCGCGGTGTCCGTTGCAGTCACTGCTTTCATTAAAGAGGAGATTCGACGGCGATTGTGACAGCTTGTACAAGAATGCCGTATCATTCTTTCTAATAGAAGTTTTTCCTTTAGATACAAAAATGTAGGGTAGTTACTCCAAAAAGCCTCTCGAAAATCTCTATCCGTACAACAATCCAACCAAGTTCTCAAAGAAATTAGTTTAAACGATATGTAGCTTTAAAAATTTCGATATTGATGATACATATTTTTTATGCATAAAATATACGTATTGCAAACAAGTTGTAACTAACAATGCTTCTTCCTCATTGGAGCAACAACCCGATGGTGGGCAAAGGCCGTCTGCCTACTGGAAGATTTCAAGATAGGACACATTTTTCATTATACAAGGAAGGGTTGTCAGTCCTAGGCTCTTACAGTCATATTAGCCCGGCACTGGATTCCGAACCACAAAACATCCATGGCACCGCCGGGGTACGAACCTGAAACCTGTGGCATCAATCGCCAGTCACTAGGCCAACAGGCCCATAATTAACAATGCTACTCATGTTGGTTTGGTATGTCGCTCTACGGTCATGTTGTGCACATGAGGCCTAAACAAACCGAGACCTACAGATTAGAGTGGATTCCGAATCACTAACAAACATCCATACCACCGCCAAGATTCGAACCTGAAGCATGTGTTTCGAACGGCCAGAGCGCTAGTCACTTGGCCATCAGGCCGCATGCTACTCTTTAGAAAATATGAGAAAAGAATATCACATTCTTTTATTTTATGCTTTTTATTCAACGTAACTAAGTGCATTAGTTTTATTAATTCTTTAATTTTAAATAAGAATTTCATAAAATAATATGCAATCACAATAACTATGAACGCATTTATTCATCGTGTGCATGTAAATTCATAAAATTAAACATTTTCTTAACATTGCCTTAAAATAAATAAGCTGCTTTTAAGCGGATGAACTTATAAATTTATCTTAGAAACACTCGCATTAAAAAAAAAAAAAAAAAAAAAAAACTATAGATGTGATAACATTTTCAGAATTTAAAAGGATGAAGAAATTTATTTTCAACTAGAATTTAATTCGGAAACAATTACAAAGGTTTAAAAGTTTTAAGATCCCTGAGGTATTGTAGAAGGAAAAAAAAACGCATTTACTTTCAACTTGGGAAAAAAAAGGATTATGAGCATTTAAAGTTCAGATAAAAAACCAGAAATTATTTTCGAAACGTAAGGGATAATAAACTATTGCGAAATGTAAAATCGTAACTGTTACCAAATATGATAAAAAAAAAAAAAGAAGAGAATTATCTGAAGCAATTTAAACAAAGCGAATAATTAAAAAATGACTTTTTTTAATTGTCTCAATTTCGTACGTATTTATTCAATTTGCTACTAGAATTTTAAAAGAAGCATAGCTATAAAAGAACAGAATTGCTTTAATTGTTCAATCTTACATTGATTTGACAGTTTTATTAAACTTCATAATAGCTATCATTAAACCATAAATTGCTTTAGTTAAATATTTCATGAATTTTTATTTATTGAAAAATGTGTGCTTGCGAAAATTGCTTGCATCTAATTGAACTATCTTACATTTATAAAATGGCCATAAAATTTCATTACCAGAAAGGAATAAATAACGAAGTTGTAGTTATTTAGAAACACTTGATGATACGGAGGTAGTAATTTCAGTTTCGGACAGTTTCGATGCACTAAATGTGCAGAAGTCAATACTGCGTGTGGTCATCGTGAACCGTAATAATTACTGTTTATAGAGTAGAACGAACTCTGAAGGCCAACTTGGGATATTGCTGTCCATGAAACTTTGATTCTCACTGGTCGTTGCCGCTGGTGGGTTTGTTATTTCAGTCTTTGTGCAGCCATATGCTGACATGTTTAATCGACGGAAAACCCAGTCAATGAAAAGGCTATTAAACATGTGAAACATTATATCTGTCAGAAATGTGGGCTCGATAAGTCAGAATTGTCTTGCAATGAAATTCATATAAAAAACTTGCAGTTTATAAATATCCTGTTATCATTCATTATTAACAAAAAATATTAATTGTTTTAATACAAATATATCGTACCTAAAACACGTTTGTATTTCCATAACGCATTTTTAAAGAGTAAATCCTTTCCAAAAATATTTTCTATTTTAAGATACAAGAATACAATATTTATGAATATTTTAGAAAAAAAAGTATCCCATTTTAAGATACATGAATATCATGTTTATGAATATTCCTGGAAAAACGTATTTTCTTTAAGATACATGAATATAATGCAAATATTCCGTTTTAAGACACTTTTACAGTGAATATGTTTAATTCATCTTCGCGAATTAAATACATTAAGCCTAAGCAAACCTGTCTTGAAATAACTTTAAAATAACTCAGTACAGATTCTTTCTCCTTTTTGTTTGAATTCTAACTTTAGTATTGTTCCATAATATCCGGAATACAGAATTAATTTAAAACATTTAACAGAAAAAACAAAAAAGAGTGTATCTACCTCAATATATTTATATTTTTCAAAATTCATATGAAATGCATTCATGTATCTAAATATGTAAAATCATCGAATCAAAACTTTTTCTGTAATACCTAAAAGTGTTTAAATATTTAAGTAGGTGCTAAATTCTTAAAATTAAGTAATTCACCTGCTGGGATACGTTCATAAATTTTAGTTAGTGAATTTTTAAATCATCCCTCTAAGTTGGCAGTGTGTTAAAAGAAGAAACACTTTCCTCTCCAAAAATCTGTTGTAGCCCTGCATTTGTAGCTAAAAACTTCAAAGAGAAGTCTCCTCTATTCCATGAAACATTATGGCACATTTGAAAAACAAATACCTTCTGACTTAGTTTTAAAATGTTTTCACAAAATGCCCCAGGTAAGATTTTTTTTTCTTCCATTCTATGATCCCTTCTGCAACCGCAGGCAGGGAAAGTTTCATTAATAATTTTTAAAAAGGTAGAAACACGCCAAAGACTTGGTGAACTAAGAGTCTACCCATCCTTGTTTATTTACGCCGTTTTCCAAAATGTAAATTCAAGTTCCTCGACATATTTACTTGCTAACTTTGCTATCTCCATCCCGGCAGAGGACATAGGGATAGGTAATGTGTTTATTCAGATTTTACAGAATGGGACATCATGGACTGAAAAATAAATATCCATTTTTTTCCTTTGCGCTCCCGAAGTGCATCGTATTTCTGCCTCTTTTATCTCACTTAAATTTCAAAGGATATTGCTTATAAACATATAAATAAAGCAAGGCGAGGAATAAGAGATGGAATTTTCAATATAGGAGACGGGGCAGAAAAATATCTCCAGTTACTAGAGGGTGTAATTTAAAGAAGGAAGAGAATTTGATCTGCAAAGATTTCCAAACATTTCCTCGTCGTTAGAAACCAGAACAAACACTTCTCATTAGAATCATATTAAGGTTTTAAAATGATTTTTTTTTTTATCTTACTGAGGTAGGTACTGAGTAAGTTTTTTTTTTCTCCCTTTGCCCTCCATCTATTTGCTAAGGTAAGGAGAATTCATCCCGAGATATTTTATTTAAATTACGCTTCCTTTCCGCATGCCTTGGATCAAAAACAAATTATGCTGGCTAAAATTGTTTAACATTTTATTACTTTTTGATGTTTGATATAAGTTCTGAAGTGCTCTGCAAAGTAAACTTAGAATAGTTCGTTTGAATAGATGGTTTTCTAATATTTCGTTACTTTTTCGCTAATACTTCTTGTGTTTGTTTGATTTGAAGCCAGGAAATTTATGGTGCAGTTAAATGATAACGAAATATTTTCGTAAAATAATTGCAAAACAGTCAAAATATATTTCTTCCATTTGTGTTATTGAATTACGTAACATGTGAGAATTATCAAACGAGTATTTTGAATAAAGGAATATTTAGAATATTTTTTAAAAGCTCTTATAAAAATAGGTAATATTTATAAAAATACGTTAATGTTACGTTTAAAAAATAAAGAATCATTTTCCTTTCTCTTTCTTTACCAATAAAACTCTTAAGTTTATTAAAATATGTTTTTACTTAATTATTAATGAAAGAATATTTGTGATTTTATATTGTTTTAAGAAAAATATTCAATTTATGTAATCAACGATTATTATTGAACGTAGGTTTCTGGATTGAAATAAATGTTGTTTAATTCTTAACGCATTTTCTAGATTTATTTAATACGTAGGAAGTTATTATCCAAATATATATGGTTCCGATAGTAAAAAAAGTAAAAACGTTTTACTTACATGAAGGAAAACAAATTTATACTTCACCAGTACAAACAAAAAAGGAAATTCATTTTCAAAATAATTACCTATAAAGAGAAGAAATACAAAAAATTAATTTCTAATATTTGATTTTTATATAATAAAATGAAATGTGCAAGACAAGACAAGACATATTGAAAGATAAAAACAAAAAAAAAAAAAAAAAAAAATGATACAAAAGTTTAAACTCAATAAAGCCTATTTTGTGTAGAAATACGCTATCAAAGAATACAGAAAATAAACTAAAAGTGTGGATGTAATATTAATGTGCTTCACAATAAAGCAAAATTGAGGGGTTTATTTGCTCTTGAAAATTTATTTAGTCGTAGTGTATAATAATCTTAAATCTAGTCAAAAATTGAAAACTCAATGCAGTAATATTTAAAGCTATTAAATTTCTGTGCAATATATACAAATAAATTAAATTAATTGTTCATATGATGATTAAAGTATTTGCTCTTATGATGATAAATAGCATTGAGAGATTATAAAGAAAATTTCCAGCATTAGATTATGTGACTTATAATTTAGATATTCCAATTGATCTTAATGCAGAATTTCGTAGTTACTCTAGATACTTTTGGAATATTATATGGGATATTTCGTTCTTTATGATAATAATTGCTTAGATGATTAATTTCCTATTTTATTATTATTAGTAGTATTATTCAGTTTATATATATGCAGAAATTTTGTAGTTACTCTAGATACTTTTGGAATGTTATATGTGATTCTTCTGTCTTTATGATAACAATTGCTTAGAGGTTTAATTTCCTATTTTTATTTTTTTAGTATTATTACTGAGTTTAGCCTATGCAGAAATTTTGTAGGTTTATTTAAATATTTTCATTCAATCTAAAGAACCTACAAATTTAAAATTCTGTTTCGTAAATCTAAGACTTTTCTACAGAAAATTGTTAAACATTTTATACTAGAACTTTTTTGGCTTTCTGATGCAAACTATTTTGGCTAGAATAATAAATCTTTAAGACTGAAAGATAAATATTTTAATTTCTCGAATCTAAAAGTCGAGAAGCTCCCGAAAAAGCTCCGGGACATCACCTGGGAGCATCCATAAGGAGAAAATGTTCCAAAACGTGCTATGATTGACAGTGTCTGTAATAAATTGCTATTAAGCAAATCGACAACGGACGAAGAACAAGTTAAGCAATAAACCAATTAATAAAGCTTTGCGGGCAGCTGTTTCATTCATTAATAATCATTACCGAAAAGCAGCATCGGGCAACTTTACTTCCTGAGTAGCCTGTGGCTTAAAACCTTCTACACAAGCAGTGCTGGCTAAATGATCCATCGCCTTTATAATGACGCAACTTTGTGGAGAAGTTTGGGAGCGGCTGTTGAAAAATGAGACATTGTCTCAGCCTCCGTGGACAGCTTTCATCTACAAATATTAGCACAGGCCGAGGGGAAAAAACGAGGAAACTTTTTTCTTATGATTTCAATCTTGCGGGAGTAGTTAAGATTATGATAACGGAATGAGTTGCTCTATGCTACTTTGCTTTTTTCTTCCCCTTTTGAACTTAGTAACGGGTAGGGAGTGTACAAAAGATAATGCTAAGGTTGGACTTTTCAACGGCTAGATAAGTTTATTAACTACTTTGAGTAAATGCCCTAAAGGGAACATTATCTCACGTTGTCGATCATTAACTGTAAATTGTTATTGTAATTTAATACTAGAAGTAATTAGAGACATCATACCATCAATTATCTCGTTACAGTAAAATTGTATCTACTTGCAAGCATGAGCAGAATACCTATGCCCATACTACAGACTTCATTGTCTAAATTACTATCAATTATGAAATCAATCATTCGAGCATTTTGATTTTTTATTTTAACTAGTAACTAAATAATGTATGGGCATGTATCCAAATGATCATCAATAAGCAATTATTACGTAACAAATTTTCATGTAAGCATTTATTCATGATCATTATTGCTTGCCAAATAATCTACCTGTATAATAAGCAACTGGCATTTTTGATTATTTTTCTTTTTAACTCCCTATTAAACATAATTTTTTTAACTATAAATAAAAATAAACATTTATAATTAATTTTTATTTCTTTTTGTTTCATCTTTTGAATTCGAATTAAATATACTATAATCTTTACAGCTAAAAAATAAAAAGTATAGAAAATGTGATTACGTAATCATTTGTAACTTATTTCAAATTTATAAAAAAAATAATAATAATAAATTATACTTAAAAAACGTATGCTGGAAAAAAAATCATGTAATTTAATCCATTTTGCTTTTATAACAGTTAAAATAATAATGTTAATTAAATATTAATTAATATCTAGAGCCAGTAATGCCATTTCTTATTTTTCATTATTTGTAATTTTTGGCGTCGGATTACATTTCTTTTATTTATATTCATTTTTCAAAACAAATAATAAAATTAAAGTTCAGATAATTCGATTTTAACACTTTTGCGATTTAAGTAGGAAAATTTAGGATTTAATTAATTCTAACTGCTAACTTTTATGACCTTTAATGTGGCAAAAATCTATTATATTATAATACTAGGTAAATAATAAGATTAATACTGTTAAATGAAATTTTTACTTAAAGTAATTTAATGTCATATTCAGAAAGCTATATGATAAATAATCTGAAAATCAGTTACTTTAAGTAGAATTTTGCGAATTCAGGTAAATATTTAATCAATTATAAAATTATGCACAATGCAATATTTACCCACAAAAATTTATAAATCTGTTTTTAAAATAGAAATATTTGTTGTAACAATTACTTTTCATTTGAAATGAGGAACACATGTAGCTATTCTTACTTTTATAAAGTAAGCTTTTATATCCGTAAATTTAGTATTAAGTTAGGTTAATTAAATAAATTAATTAATTAATTACTATTAAGTTATTTATTAATATGTTCTATTTCAGATATAAAGAAGTAAAATATTAGTTCTGTTTGTTTTAGATAATATAAATATTAAAATTAATTTTTATATCACCTAAAAACAAATTAAATATTAATTACCAGTTATAATATTTAACAAATATTTCATATTTTTATTATTATAACTAGCAATTAAATAATCATTAATTATAATATTCTTAAACAAATTAAATATTAATTATAGTACTAAATTAAGCATTATTAATTATGCAGCATCTTTTTAAACATCCATATTTTTTATCAATTGATATATTCTTTTTATATTAATCTGTATTTTTTAAACAATTTAGTGCATTATTTATTTAAATAACACACTATCAATATAAGGAAGTTATAAAGTAGATCTCAACATTCAATATATTTTTTCGTTATGAATTTTGAACGACTCATAATTTAAATCGTAATAGTTTAAGCATATTTGATAAATATCACAAAATTAATCAAAGAATCATAAAAAGAGATTTATGCCCCGTATTTGGCTTCTAGATATATATTATATATATTTATCAGCATTTTCGTACTGACTTTCCAGCAAGTTATTAAGCTTTTATGCTTCTTCTAAATGAATGAAAGATATTAATATCTGACATGTTCTTGAAAAGAACTCACGTTATACTTTTCACTTTTTATCTCCCACTGGCTATCTGATATGAACTCCAGACGCTAACTAAATCAACAACAAGAAAGCTATAAAAAAAAAAGGTCGGTAGATATCCATCCCCTGACCTTGATAGAAATGCTGTTCGTGGACTCGACCTTATAACCTGGCAACCTTTGGGAGCAGCAATTAAGGACGCTTCTAGGCAGCTTGAAAAGCCAGCATACACATTTCATTTTCCTTCCACTAAGCTTCATCTAATCAGTAGGTGGTAAGTAAAGGAATACTGATTATAGGTTGCTGTGGAATCGTACGCAAGTTGACTGCATCTGTATCTCCAAGATACTGGGTAAGCTCTATATATATGTACGTACACATAAGTAAACATATATCTATATGAGGGAACGCACTTCGTGCTTGGAGAATGCTATGTATGACTATAGATAAGAAAACCTTACAAGTCTGAAACGTGCCTAGGTTTAGTAAAATATTCGTGACGTCAGAGGTTAAAACATTCAAGCATTAAAGCCTTTTCACCAGAAAAGGCAAGCTTCCCGCCAAATTTCGGCATTCAGGTGGCCAAATAAGTTCTCAGCATACTTAGAAAGTAATTTTAAAAAATAGGTTTAGACTCGGAATGTAAATTCTTAAGGATAATATGTAATTTTTCGACCCAATCTGGCCTATACTCTTTAACTTCAAAGAGTTTGGTGATTATAGTTTGGCGAATATAAGTACATAAATACATATAAATTTGGAAAACGTGAGGAATTATTTCATGGTTTTTAAAATGTACATTTATTGACTTTCAGAGTAACTCACGATTTAAAAATTATCCGGCACATCGATTTTTACCTCCAGCCTTGCAACAGAAAATTTTCATCGATCACATGTAATTAATTACCCGAAAGTCAACGCAGAATAATTTTTTGCAAGAAAAATTTACATTCGATGAATGCTTTTAACGATCCAGACATCAAAATAAAGAGCCAAAAGGCCTTTCTTTTTAATTTTGAAATAAGTATATATATAAATATTATTTTTGCTATACAAAAATTGTGATATTGCTTATAATAATTTGCAAGGTTTTGGATGACGCGTACAAAATTAAAATAATTCATTTCACAAACTGTTTGTCTCTATGAACTTCAATTAAATATACTAAAGTAAAGAGAATGCACGAAAATGATACTGATCAAGGAAAGAGTAAAATTTACAATTTACAATATAAATAATGCCTTTGTGCTTAGAGTGCGAAATAACTCAATTCCTACAATTAAACTGTTGGAAGTATCGGGGAAATGATTATTACATTTTTATACATTTTATTTGATTAATTTAGTTAACCAAATATAGTAACTATTAAAAAATGCATATATATATACATATTATTTTTCATGAAAGCTGTCTCTAATTTTTCAAAAGAGAAGAAATTTTTTTACAATTGCTCAAATTTGGAAAAGTAATACCCAAAAATGACTAAAAATCCGTACAAATTTAATTTTTGTTTTCATAGTCTTACTGAATTAAAAAAATTGTGTTATTTTCTGTGGTAACCTAAATAGAATATGCAGTAGTTGCATATTCTAACAAATAAACATATTCCAACAAACAAATTAAATAGAGTCCAAAGTGCGATTAAGTGTTCAAACGACATCCACCAATCGTTTTCTTTAAGTATCGTATTAGATATAAATTACACCCTCTATTTATAAACTATTTTAGATGTTCTAAATGTTACGCAATTTCTTCAGAAATTTTATCCACCAATTCTCAAAGCTGCAAGCATTTTCTGATAATAATAAGGAAATGATTTGTGTCAAATACCTACGGAAAAAAAAACACCCCCATAACACCTGATCCTTATTAATTAATCAAGCTGTAGGTAAAGGCCACAGAAGTAGATTAAAACTAATGGAAGCTGATAAAATCTCCAACAAAATTATGCACCAAAACATTAACATAATCTCAATTAAATCGGTGGTCTGAAATACTGTAATGAATGCCTGTGATTCCAAGCACGTTTTGTACAGATTTGAAGAGCTACAAAATGGATGACGAAATGGACAACTCCCAATGATAGTAGACAAGAACCTCTTAAATTAGAGGGACGTAAAAAATACATACGCCAAACATTGTTTAATTAAAACTCTTATCTATACTACAGACTGCGCGAGAATGGCACTGAAAAAAAAAATAATATGCAATTTCAATGTTTTATGATTGCTTTTTCTTTTTAAAACTCCCTCTGTAATTTTTTTTTTTTTTATTTCGTTTTTTTTTTTTTTCCCGAGGACATTTTTTATCTCATAAGACCTCGATTCTTTCTTTTTTTTTTTTGAGGAAACTTCGCAAGATACAGAAAAGCAGCGACGTTGTACTTGATAAAGATTCGCCTCGGTATATATATGTATATATACCTATGCATAAAAAAATACAGTGGGAAGATTGAGAGAAGACGGTTAAAATGACAAGCCACTGATATCTTAATTGTCATTCAATTTTTTATTCTTTTTTTTTTCTTGTGAAAATTAGCATTGTATTAGAGAGAGAGTGGGGAAAAAAAATGGTTGGAAAATTAGCCGGAATCCCTATCAAAGTCGCTTGGATGACATAGAAGGTACACCATTAAAAATTGTTCAAGACTAAAACTCTGCTATTTAGAAACTTAAAATAACTATAAAATAAATGGAATTCCATTTTATATGCAGATAGGTTTAGTGTCTGATAAGGTTGTAGAAGTGTAAATTTCAACAGTAGCGAATATTTTTGGCATAAATTAAAAAAATAATTTTTATTTTTACAGTTATTGTTGTTGATTATAATAATTCGTTTATTTACTACTTCTAAATTTCCTAAAATTAAATTTTATGATCATGAATTTTTTGTATAGTTTTTCACATTTTTATTTTAAAACTCTACATAATTTTCTTGATATACTATCATAATTTCCCAGCTCTAAACAGAGACTGAAAAAACAACAACAGTTATGTATTCAAGATTAAATGTAAGGGTAAATTTTTATAACATTTCGCAAAACTTGCTTAATTATTTTTTATGTGACATTATTTTTGTAAATTTGTGTTAAATATTCATAAATTATTTAAACCAATATCAAATAGTTTTGAAAATAAATTAGATAAAACTTTTAAATATCAAAAAAATTTACAAAATTCACTAAATTCTACAGTTATCATAAAACATAACTTTACATATAGGTATTTGAAATTCTTTTAAAACTAGTTTTATGCGTTAAAGTTTTTTACTAGTTTTGTGCATACATTTCTTTGAAGATTTATATAGAATTGGTCGTTTCGTTTTCAAGCACAGTTTATTCATTAATTTTCCAATAACTGTTTCGTACTTCATCGTAAATTAAATAAAACTAGAATGACTTGCGCATTATTTACAATGTTGCTAAAATGTATATGTATAAGAACTGCACATTGTATCTAATCCATCAATTTGGCAGTTTTCTATGTACTGTTGGTAAGACATTCTATAGTTTTTCTATATTTTTTATTTGTTTATGACTTGCTCCCATCCATTTGCATGATTAGATACCTCGCAGCGCATGCATTATTAGGAACACCACCTTCAGATTATTGAAACTATTATAACTATATATTAATATTAACTATTTATTATAACTATTATTAACTTAGCAGATTATTATGCCACATACACTTCTTTGGTCATTTTATTTTCAAGCACAGTTTATACATTAATTTTCCGATAACTTTTTATGTACACTATCATAAATTAAATAAAAACTTGTATGATCTGTGCATTACTTACAACATTGCTAAAATGTATATGTTTAAGATTCGCATATTGCATCTAATCCATTAGTTTGTCAGTTTTCTGTATACCCTTGGTAAGATGTTCTATAGTTTTTCTATATATTTTTATTCGTTCATGACTTGCTCCCATCCATTTACAGGATTCGATACCTCGCAACGCGACATGCCATTAGGAACACCACTGGCAGATTATTGAAAATGCATTTTGGGCTAATATTTTATACAACTTCTGACCGTTAAAAATAACGGTGCCGAGAATAACGACAAGACTTCCCTTTCCACATGGCAATTTACAGCTCTTCTATCTCTCCAATTATTGACGGAAGTTCCCTCCTAACGATGCCACTATTGAGGTGGAAAAAATGAAGCGAGGCAATACAGAAACCATCTCAAACTGTGTAACATTATTTACGAGAACGATTTGACGACTTCCCATTCCATTTTATACCTACAGTGAAAACTGAAGTCTAAAAAGCAAAAAAAGAAAGGAAAAATTCCTCCACCCATACTTTAAGCTGCTTGATACGTTTTTCAATCATTACTGCTATTCCGTTCGCTTAGCAAGGGGAGCAAATTCAGCAGTTTTCATCGTTGTACCAGGTACTTAGATCTAGGAAAAGCACTTTTTTTCCCTCCTCCTTGCTCTTAGTCTTCTCTTTTCTTTTACAGTCTTTTCTCTTTCCACTCTCCCGATTTCAAATCGTCGCTTTTGTTAAAGGCCCTGAAAAGAATATCATGCGGCATGTTGTCAGCGAAACCTTAAGTTCCGCCTCAAGCGCTAGTTGAGTTTTGATACTTTTCTTTTCATTTTTCTTAACGATTCAATAAAGGTCTTCCTTTCCGATGTCATAAAAACGATAAGTGACAAGCTTGATTAAATATTTTCAACCAACTGCCTCTGGAGATGAATTTTTCACCATCCTGATTTCAGGATGATTATCATAACTCAAAGCTGTGTTGATGCGTTATCAGCACGCTAGGGTGCTTTTAAAAATCGAACATTGTCCAGTGTGTTTTGGACAGAAATAAAATAAACCACTGTAAATGAGTGGAAAGAAAGAAATAGTTCTGGGGTAGAAGAACGAAAATTCAATTAATTTTGCTTCTATACAACCTTTGTAATTGTAAACCAGTAAAATAAATAAGTCGATATTTATCTGTGCTAATTTTGTTTATTGAAAACATTAAAAAACCAATTAAACTTTCTAATTCTTTTTTTATTCTGCTTTAAAACCAACGATTTAAATAATCCTTTGTGTATCGTTTAAAAGAGATGTCAATGATTGCTTTTCTGATAACAATAAAAAGAAATTTTTAATGGAAGATTAATGAAAATATTCAAGGTATGAAACAATGAATAAAAAAAAAATGTAAGCAAATTAGCAATAGCTAAATATTATTTAATTTAAAATTAATTTTTTTAAAAAACAATAAATGCCTTATTTTAAGGGAAAAATTACACTTATTTTTATTTCTTTTTCTTTAAATCTTATCGTTTTTGAACAACATTTGTGAACTAAAACAAAAATGACTAAAACAATGTTTTCTATCTTTTGATTGTGCAAATGGAGTATGATTTATGAATTTCGATTGTACAACGACATGTTTACTGACTAAACCTGGAAGACTTATTTTATGACAAATTCTTAATTATAATTATCTTATGAACATTTGTTGAACGAGATGTGATGCAAATCTATATGACAAATTTTGATGACGATTAAAGCTATATAACAAGATATGATGTAAAACTATACATTATGGTACGTTCATATTAATTTTATATATATTTAAATTTTTCATAAAGTTATAGATACCTGATAAGCGTGAGAAAAATTACGACAGTAAAGAGTTAGGAAATATTCTATAAATATTTATTTATTTTTGTAAATTTTATTACATTATATGAATAAAATATTAGCAAATGTGACATATTTAAAAAAAAAAAATCTATTCTACTAACACGTTTAATGTATGTTTAATAGAATGGCAAATAAGCATAATTAAATTTTTATACAAAAAAAAAAAAGGTTTCAATAATACTGAATAAATTTTCTAAAACTAAATTAAATTATCCATATTTATAATTTGTTTCTCATTCTGCTTTATTATATTCTGAAGTACTGATAAATGTATTTACTGCAAAATATTCATCTATGGAATAAAGAAGGAGTTAGTTGAACAATAAGTGTTCATTAAATTTTTATGATTGGATAGTTATAGATCTTTTCACAGTGCACAATTCAACGGAAATAATTATACAGGTTTGTTCATTGAATTAAAATTTATACTACTGAAAATTAATTTTAAGGGCGAGGATTGTCCTAAAGAATATCACGAAAAAAAAAGACTTATATGAAAAATAACAATTTCATATACAATTTTCAATTAAATCTGTGTAATTTTTTAAGAATTGAAATTTGTAATGATTCAAATGATTAAAGGTAATAATAATTTATCATTTTTTATATAATTTAAATATATTAAGATTTAAACAAAATTAACGAAACCTGAAAAATATAGATTTTTTTACATAGTTATTGTTAAATATATATATATATATATATTAATATAAAAATATATATATGATAGTTTTCAAAAATTAATTAAACCTAATTATATTTTTTTAAATTTAAATTCAAAAATATAAAGTAAAATTTAAACACAAATATTTTAACATAACGTCAAATGATTTTATTTCTTAACAAATATTGTGAGGATTTCTAAAGTGAAATAAAAATTTTTACTGTGGAGAAATAAAATTTCATGATAAGTTTATGTTAAAAGATAGACACACATGAAATATTAATGAATTTAATGTCCTTTGACATCTGTTATTGGATCAATCCCATTCTATATTCCAGTGTTATTTACTCATTGTAAATAGAGTAGAATACAAATTGGAATCAAGATAAACATCATGTAAATATTTCGACATGCCAGGAAGCATCACTTTGTCAGTAATCTGAAACCTCCAATGCATTCTAATCATCACATTCCAGATAACTAAAGGAATTTGTTACATGGAGAATTAGAGTAAGTCATTGTAAAATGAAGGTATTATTATACGTTGGGTGTAAAAGTTCAGATTAACTAATGCTTAACAATGTATGTTCAAAATAAAAGTTGATATTCCCATAAAGGGATATCATATATAATAATAGTATAAATAATTCACACTAAGAATTAATACCAGAATAAAATACTATTTTAAACTACAGCTTATTATCAAGAATAGTAAAAATAATTTTGTATTGTTAGAATTTTATTGAAAGGAGAAAAGATAATTTTTATTTTATCTTTTTAAGAGTTTTATTTCTGGATAAATGCTTATGAATAGTCATGGTCTTGACCTACAATCGTAGAATAAAAATCGGTAGATTTATTAAAATTACAATTTAGTTCATGAATCTCAAAATATCCTTTCGAATATCTTGAAAACTACCATCTTTTTCTTTATGAAAATTAATTTTAAACTTTTTAATAATTATTCATTAAAATCAATTGGGCACAAAAAAAAATTCACTATTTCTATTAGCATGATTACGGATAGTTTTTTTTTTATTGTGATAAGCAAACACAATGGAGGCTTAGAAAATACCATCCCCGTATGTAACATTACCTATGATTAATGAAACCAGATTTGACAGCAACTGGTGATCTCAGTAGTCCTGTAATTTGGAAGTAGACATGGAAGATATACGATTGTAGCTGTTTGTTCATTTGAAAGTTGGATAATTTCTACAAATATTACCTTTGCAAATTTCAAATTTAGTTTATTTGGATAGTATCCATCTATGATACTATCCATTATATTTAAGAAAATGTAAACCTTTTGAAATTGAAATTTTAGAAAAATGTAAAAAAAATGTTTTTATAAAAAAAATTTATGAAAAATATTTTGCCTTTTATAGTATAGCAAACAGAAAGATCTAACCATTCCAAAGTTTTCAAAATAAATAAACTTGCAAGTTATTTTACATAAACTATTTCGAATATAATCAATTGGGATTGTTTCTCACTATGAAGAAAGTGTTTGCTTTTTTTTTTTTAACTGTATAAGCAACCCCCTATATAAAGATAAAAATTATTAGTCATTCTAGACAGTAAGACCCGTCAAGAGCTAGCGACTGTTTAAACCAGTAATTGGTGGAACCATACCTGACGGCAATGTATGATCGTATACGTTTATTTAATGAGTTATAAATATCCTTAACCTCATCCTGCGATAAATTATGTCAGGTGTTTTACAATCATTACTCAGATATGTTACACTTTAAGGTACCGAATCTGGTAGCCTTCTGTGTCCCATACATTGTCATTTAGCGCGTCTGGGGAATTTGTTGGCAAAGTAATAGCACCAATAGCAGGAGGTAGTTGAGAGATATATGAAGATTTATTGGACATGACTTTATCTTGTTGAAAAATGACATCGAGAACAAGTGCCACAAAGGCTAACGCAAACGGCTGCGTGATGTATTTAATATATCGTTGAACTGTTACAATTACGTTTATGACGACTAGGACGATAGGTAATGTACAAGATGATTATATTAACATTTAGGTGCACTTCGGATATTATTAGCAAAAGACCTGAAAATACATTTATATTCAGGGATAGTAAATTATTTCTTTAAAAAAATGTAATTCATTTGGCTGAAATTCAAGACAACATACCAAATATATAATTTATCAAAAGTATAATTAAAATACATCTATTCATTTATTTCAAGACATACTTTGATTTAAAATATAGCCTAATTATATATGAAATAGGTTAATTTTATAAGCCTAATACACACTTTGTAGCATTTGAAATTACTTCAGAGAATTGAAATGTGGTGAGTAACTGCTCAATTTTAGAAATAGATATATCAATCAGGTATATTTTGAATGCATATGAAGAAATTTAAAATATACCAAAACTTTTATTTTACTATAATAAATTTTTCCTCATAGTTTAATTTATGTATTTTTGATTTATTTTAACTCATGTATTATATTTTAGGTTTCCTTTGCTCCTTGAGCTTTTATACCATACTTTTAAAGATAGAAAAAATAATTCAACCACATTCTAAGCTTCAAGTGCAGTGGTAAGCCTTCTTAAACCGCTGTTTGAACCCATTTCAAAACAACTTTTAAGACTTTTACCAAGCAAAAAACTTTTTTTCTAAGCTTTCATATTCCTTCTTTCTTCAGTTTAAGTTTGCTTATGCCACAGCTGGAATGGAATTGAACAACGAAACAAAGAAAAATGCTGGTCCATTCTACTAAACGTAAGAACCGATTCTATATAATCACAGTATTAGACTCTGTACTAAATTTTAAAGTAGCTCATCGTAAAAACAAAAGGATAAAGTCCATTGGAATTTAAAAGATAATAGCACATAAATCTGAGCATTGCAGATATTCTAGTTTACAGTTTTTCTGTTAAATATTCAGATTTAACAATAGTAGGTAATCTCGATTCCATTTTTTAGATGTCTAAAAAAAAACAGCAGCAATTTATTCATTTTTTGACATTTGCAAGGAATGTTTTGATCAGATTCCCATACTATTTATTAAAATTCTTCACAAGTAACACAATTTGGTCTGCAAACAAAATTAAAACTATCCTGCAATGCATGTTGAACTTTTATGTGTTAACGAACTGTTTATGTATTTTCAATTTGTTTGCCTTATCAACAGAATAAGATAATAAGAATAACTTGCAATGATAACGATTACATAACTGAACCGTTTCCTAATGATTTTTAACAATTCAACAATAGGTTTGAAAATCATTAGTTACTAATACCTAGGTCATCAACCATAAAAAATGAAAATCAGTATTTTCAAATTCTGCATAATTCTTCGTCATAGATTTTGTCTAACCCATAATGTAAGAGAATTAAATTCAATATTTATTTTAAAAATCAATCCCTTCATGATGACCTTATTAAAAGTTACATTAATTAAAAATCCCTAAAGGTAACAAAAAGTCTGTGCAACAATGTCTATAACTAAACATTATTACATAGATCGATGAGTTCAGTGAAATATTTAATTGTGTGATTGTTGAAAAAGTAAGAAGAACTTACAGAAACACGAGCTCTTTATTCGGTACTAAAAAAATGAACAAAAACCATCCTATCTTGAAAAAATAGCTTCTGAGGAAAAAATATGTATTGTCATGTTGGGTCATATACCATATGCTTGCACCCTGGAAGACACATTACATTCATATTGTTTCTGGTTAGATGAATTACTGTCATCTTTCTTCGAGGAAGATAATAG